>CAEMYA010000074.1:3730664-3760186 GCA_903131615.1 Diplodus sargus | reverse complement strand
TTTACGAAAGAGATTACCCCATGTAGTGAACATGGAATACAGAATTCGCAGGCCTTCGATCCACCCACCGGGGGAACGTGTGATGAATCAAACATTACATTGCCCCGAAAAGAGAGGTATGCTTAGACCGTTTACCTGGGGGCGTGGAGGGCGAAACCAACACATGAAGTGTATTTGGGAGAAAGACAGGGAGGAGTGGAGGTGAAAAGCCTGAGAGGGAGAGAGGGGAACATAGGCCGCATTGCAATGAGTGTGAAGAAGGTAATGGAATCTCCTGAGAACCACGAGCAAAGATTAACAAGAAGAGGCTGAGGATTGGAAGGTATTAGAGCTAACTACATAGCGAGAGGAAATGGGATGGAGAAGCACAGACAAATGGGAGAGGCAGAAGGTCAGAAAGACGGAAAAGCAAAGGAGAGGGTAACAGTAGTTGACAGTCCCACAGGCAGCGGCCCTGGTTAAGGATTGATTGGTTCTCTAATTAGCCTTTTCCAGTGTGCAGCTAAACATCACAGCGACTACTTTATCATGCTGGGAGCATCTCTGCAGACATGTGACAGGTCCCCCAGAGGCTGGCTCTCTATTCAACATGAGCCTGCCGGGGAACAGTCGATGTTATAGCCGCTGCGTCAACCGATATCAAAAGATGTTTTTGCTTAGAAGTGCCAGCGCGGTCAAGTCTGCATTCAAATGTATCACATTTAAATGAAATGATTTCCTGTGGCCTGGAATAATATCCAGTTGATTTATTTTAATGTAATGTTGGTTTCAGTAAATACACTATATGATGTCATTTTCTTTGAGTGTATATGTTCCACTGACCTCATGCTTAGCGGCTGGGTATGATTAGCTGTTTGTCCTTTAACTGCATCGTACATCTGCACAGTTTATATCTCACATTTTATTTTAATCAGAGGCGATACAAAGTACAAATACGTAACTGTACTTTAGTAGATTTTTCAGGTATCTGGGTATTTATTTATTAAACTTTTGTAAACTTTTTACATTTACCCCCTACATTTTAACACAGATGTTTGTGCTTACTAATATTACATTTTCAAAACCGGTTTATTACTTTTTTTTTTTTTTTCATCATTGTACATCACTTTCACAACATGGATTGCCTGAAACTTTTTCTGTGCTTTGTACATTTTACCAAACCAAAATATTGGGATCTAATGTCCTGGGAATGAAACTCAACAATGAACTATCTTTCTAGTGTGTTTATGGTTTGCTCAGACAAATCCTACTGATTCTACCTTTAGGTTTCTTTGAATTATATATCATTAATTATCTATTAATATGACGTGAGGTTCAGTTAGCTTTGCACAGATATGGCCGTAGAAATGTCCTTTCGAAAGGAAATATTGCTTTTACACTTTGAGTACTTTTCAGAGCCTGAACTACAACTGTACTGCAGGTACCATCAACATCACAGTTATTTTGAAATATTTAGCATCTGTACTTCAACTTGAGTAACAAATGTGTGTACTCATGCATTCTCTGGTCATCACTGTGTGTATTTCTTGTTAAATGCACTTTAAAAAAATGATGGAATACTTCATGTAAGCTACAGTAGTTTTCTAAATGTGGTTGTTCAACAAATATGTGATCATCCTCCCTGAATTGTCTAAAGCTTATTTCACAGAATTTGCATTATTTGGGGAAAATTCTTGGCAGTTATGGTAATTTTCCTCATTTTATTATTTTTTTTACAACATCTTACTTATATTATTTTCTTTTGCATAATTTGGATTTTGCATGAAGCAACAGCGCCCTGAAATGGCCATGCTCTTATCCTTGTAAGGAAAGTAAAGGAGTAAACAAAAAAAACAGCAACATGTTACCTGAAATCTGAGGGAAACAGACCCCAGGGTCGTGAGATTTACATATTTTGCTGTTTAGGATAATTCAATTGAAGTAGCTCTGGTCATGAAATGTTACTGTTAAGATTATTAAGTAAAATAACACACAAGATGAACAGACTAATCTGCTAAGTTTGGGGATCAGTTCAGATCATTAAAATGTGGAAATGAAGTGAGCCAAATTGATATTGCATATGTAAGCCTCTTTTATGCTCTAAAGCAAGCCTGTGAGCATACTGTACAATCAATGTTTCAGGGCTGAATACATTTCTTGGCAGGTGACACTAAAATTTGATTCTCACACAACGTATTGAGTATAAAGCAATTTTTCTCGGACAAACCCACACAGTCTTCGTTGACATGGCTAAAGCTTATATAAATGACTAACAACTGTGCAAAAAAAAGAAAAATACAAAGAATGTAGACACAAGAGAGAAACAGGCATGAATATGTGTACACAGACATAATGAGAGTATGGACACAGAGGGAAAAAGTCAGAACTCTGTGGAATGAGAGGAAAACTCAGCAGTGTTGGGGCTGTTTGAGTTCAATCTGTTCGTCTGCTGAATCTCCACTGACACGTCCTGTTGACTCGTTTCACTTTCAGTGCAGTTCATACTTGAGTTGATTTGGACTGTGGAGCTGGAGTTGGTAGTTTTTGGCATGCTCTGGTCATCCCAGGGATCAGAGCTTTGCAGTATGTTAGCACCCTCTGATTCTTCAGTCACTTGAGGTTTCTTGTTAAACTTGGGCACCTTGCAGTTTTTGTCTACTTGGCTGTACAGGTTGGCAACAGACCTCTCTATGTCGGCTAGATTCTGGATGTTTTTCAGGATCCCTTTAAGTTCCTTCCTCTGCCCAATGTCAGTCTGTGATGGGTCAGGGGGAGGTGGGTGTTTCCGTTCAGAAACAGGGCGAAGCGAGGACGCGGGCGGCAAAGAGGCTGGAACGAACTGGACAACTGGGCGCGACTGATCAGTAGTAGGTGAGGGAGGGGGAGGAAGAGGCGGAGGAGGTGGGGGAGCAAGCTGTTTTTTGACAGGAGGAGGAAGAGGAGGAGGAGGAGGAGGAGTGGTCAGGGGAGGTTCATGAAGGAAAGGGGGCGGAGGAGGAGAAGAAGGTGGACTACACGGAGGAGATCTAGCCGGGGAAGGTGGATTTGACCTCTGCTGAGGAGGAGGAGGTGGTGGATTTTCTGGAGGATCTGGTATGATCTCCACAGTGATCTGACAAGGCTGAACTGTCATGTAGTTGGAGATGCTGGAGCTGAACTTCCTGAGGATAGGTGGAGTTGGTCTCTGGCAAGTCAGCGGCATGGACTCTTCTCCCTGAGTCATGATAACGCTGGGGAGGACTTCTCTGCCCACAGTGGGGCTGTAGGAGTAATCCATGATGGAGAGCAGAGCTTCCGAGGTCAGCTCGAGCACGTCGTTGCTGTCTCTGTCCCTGACAAGGATGGAACACAGCGAGCCTTGGGAGCCTCTGATCTGCTGGGGGGTTTGCTCCTGGAGGGCTTGTTGCTCAAACTGCCTGGCCTGCTCACGGACCGACAACCTGGTCTCTGTGCTGCCACACAGGTCGAGCTTGTCCGAACTGTCCGGCCTTTGCCTGCCTCTTATGGTGGCATGGAGAATCTGCCGCTCCCAATCATCTGGGTCCATGAGAGCTTGTCTCCTTGGCACCTCATAACTGTGCAGCCCTCCGTGAATGCGGGCAGGCATCGACCAGATGCACCCCGACCCAGCTGAGTGGGAAGGAGAAAAGTAGAATCGCTTTTCAGACGGACTCTGAGGACTGCCAAGGGGGCTGTTGTCATCATAGACAGGGTTGTGAGTGGTGAGGGGGTTGCGGTCAGAGAGGAAGGTCACGTTGCTCTCTGACTTGGGCAGGTTGACATGCAATGCTCCGTTGCCGCGGGTAGCAGTGGCACGACAGGCGAAGGTGCTAAGAATCCTCTGGTGGTGGGCTTCCTCAATGACAGACTTTTTAGCCCTGCCACGGTAAGAGGTGGAGGTGAAGAAGAAAAAGAGACTTGAAACAGGTATAGATTGATGATCAAAGAATGAGCGAAGCGAAAGGGTTATGCAGAAGCAACAGCGCTGCATCTTTACTGACTACGACTTAGAGTATTGTGACTGTCAACTATTATGAACTAAAATGCTATTGCAAATGGTAATACAGAGGTTTTTTAAAGTGTGAGGTGGGCTTCTACATGGGTCGCTACAAACTGTTTCAAGTGACAAAATATTACATTAGGTATTATAAGATTAGTAATCAAAATGAGATCACATAAAATAGTCTAAATATGTAATATTCTGTGGGAAGAGATGCAGAAATACTGTGGTTTTTGGAGTCAGACAAATACATACTCTGATGAATACTTCTTTATTGTACTCAGTACAGTCTAAAGGTATCTCACAGCAATATTAGAGTATCTTGGCTCATTTGTTGAGTGCCTTTAGGATTAATTAACATAATAATGATCCCATCTGTCCCCCAGTATTTGAAATAAAATATAAGGCAAGTAAACTGAGGGTGGAGGGGGTGCTTTCTCCAACCTTATCGGAGAGAGGCCCACTGTCTCAGACTTTAACAAACCCAGGCTCAATCAGCTCAGTTTTCAACTGTTCCTGATAAAAAAATAAAATAAATAAAAAAAAACTTCTGTGGCTTTGATCTGGCCCACATAGTGCATGGAATAAAGGCAGGCGGGATTGCCCAAGTGCCATCATTCCACACAGTATGAGGACCGGATGCATGTGTCCGCCACAATTTTGCCATCTGGGTAAATGTCTGCTTGGTAGACACCAGCAGATGCGTGTTTGTAATTTTGGGCAAAATCTGATGAAAAAAGTGTCTTTTTAATTTTTTTTAAGCTTAAACAATTAAATGTTGAAAAAGCAAAATTATCATGCCAACGGATACGCTGGCTTTTGCTCCAAAGATAAAGAATAGTACAAATAATCAACATCAATTCACACTGGATGGATTAGTGCAGTCACAAAGATTTATGAAGGGGGACTGAAGAGTAGACAACTATGGTGATATCTACTGAAGTGCAGTAGGCTACTTCTAAACACATGGAGAGTCACTTGAGGCAAAACATTTTCACTTAAGAACTCCAAAACTTTCCAGCCACTACCACTTCACCAAGGTCACTCAACAAAACAAACTTCTGCCAATTAAAACTGCATGTACACTAAAAGGATATAAGCTAGAGGGGGGGTGAGGGTGCTGCTTCTGTGCTATATTAACAAATATCATAATCATAGATCTCATGTCATTTACTTATGGATTACTTACTGCAGTCTGAATCCAGAGAGACAGGAGAATGAAAAATGATCAAGAAGACAGAAAGAGAGAGATGGTAAAATGACTTATGCTGCAATGTCAGAGGTTGTAAGGTTGCGGAGGAGGTGTAAGCTGAAGGGTGCGTCAACATTTGCTTTTTGAGGGTAAATTCTGTATTGATTTATTTGCTGTTTGCATCTGAGATCATGCAGCATTATTCCAGGAGGAGGACACTCACATATAGCTAATCTTTCACATGGCGGCCGCCTCAAAACGTTTTACTGGAGTTGTTTATGAGACCAGCTCCACTTACTCCCAGTGCAAAATGAAAAAAAAACAACCTCTTAATAAACGACGCATCGCTCAGCTACATTACTATCCCCATGAGAGCTTTTTCTCCTGCTACAGTACCAAAAGCCTCCGCGTGTTGGTGAGTGTTAGTCAGTGTCTGTTGTAGACATTGAAACAGGTCTTTACAGCTTTCCATTAAATTAGCATTTTATTTTTTTTAACAGTAATTGTGATGTTAGAAGCAGTGTTGCTTGAACATGCTGTAATTCTAAATTATTAAACCCAGCGGGACAGCGGTTTCAATTTTAGCCCCATTTAATCTGCAAGCATTAACATTTCATTATACGTTCCGGGTAGTATTTAAAGTGAAAGGTGAAATCGGATTGTGCTGATGGCAAAACACTCTAGACATAAAGGCAAGCTGAGGAAGCATTCGATAGGGGTATTAATCAACAGAGGGTTTAAAGTAATTAATGACAAAATCAATGATTAAGTACAGGCCAGATTCTGTGTTTGTTTCTATTTCCAGTGAAGAATGTGGGATTTAATGAACTTAAACACACTCTTACCTTGAGGGAGGGTCGTGCAAAAATAATTATGTAATCAAATTAGAAACACACATATAAGCTAATAGGTCTAATCAGCAGCTGTGCTGCAACATACAGTGTGGTTGGCAGACATGTAAAGTGGATCATAGTAAGGAAGCCAAACAGAAGAGAGAGGCGGTGAAGCAGCTGTTAATACAATATGTCTGAGGCAGCAGGTAGATCTGTGAGGTCATCAAGCACAACTGCCAGTGGTTGTTTACAACCGTTGGTGTAAAAAGCAGGAAGATATAAAGGCAGGAGCACTAGCATGCAACCTGAATTCAATTCTTCTGAGTTCTGATCTGAAATTCAATGGAAGGAACCCAAAGAGCAAGACACAGTACCAGCTTGCCGGGTACGATGGCAGTAAGATAATGAAGGGTCAGAGTTGACTCACATGCTGCTGTCGCCCAGCTCTTCGTACAGGTTGGCAGTGGGAGCACCCGCTGGAGGTGCTTTCCCTCCCGGTGGTAAAGCCATCTGAATCCTGGCAGTTTTAGCACACTCTGCCTGTCGCCTGAGAAGAGTGTTAACATTTAACAGCCACAAAGAAGCGTTTGTGATGTCTTTCTACTTCACATACAAGAAACATCAACAAAAACAACTCATACACCAACAAAACAAATACAAACAACCCAAAATGCCAGTCTGTGTTTCTTTCACACAGAATGTAGTTAAGATTTGATGGTGTGGTTAAAAAGTGAGTAGAAGTCGGACAGATCATTTATGCATGAGGTCTCTTCCATGAATTAACCATGTGTTTTCACAAGGCACTTCTGCAAAGACAGGCACATGTAGCGACTGGGGGTAAAACATGCATCAAGCTTTGCTTCGACTGTCCAAAAGGTCTGAAAAGTAATTTCAAAACAAATATCATTTGAACCTCTGATTTAGATGATTTTCTTTGTTTTACAGTACTAGCAACCCGTTCAGCTTAAAAGGAGGAATTTGTTTCACTCTTAAAGAGGTCATATAATGCATTTTTGTGCATGTAAAAGGTCTGCAAAGTGAAAAAGCCCGAAGTCCACGCCAGAGGGAGGGACTGTCTCCCACAGAAATAAACTGCTCCTACACTTGCCCGAAAAGCCTGGGTAGGAGTCAAGCCTTTATACTCCATAACTTATGCGCATCACTATATAACAGGTGTATATATATATATATTATATATAAAATATGACCAAAAATATTGCTTACTGAAGCTTTATAAATGAGATCAACACAACACAAGAATGTTTTCGAGACTGAGATTTTACAGTCTCCTTAAGGAGACACAAAGATTTTGTGATACGCAAATTAAATGATCTCTGAACCATGTGTTTTTAGAGTAACATTCTGTGCAGTAACACTTTTCTTCACTAGTGGGTCTCACAGTGAAGCATAGGACACCTGAGAACTGATGGGTAACAGATCAGAAGGTTTTAAACAGAGTGATAAGTGCAACGTTGAGATGTTAGTACAGATTTATCTATTGTTGACTTGGGTTGATTTTTCTTTTGAATTACATCCGCCAAACTAAACATTCATTCTGTAACCTAATCAGCTGCTTTTTCGTAATCATGCTGGAGACAATTAAAATCAGGGTGGCATTAGAGGGGATGTATTTCGCTCATCATCTTCACACTTTCAAAACATTTTTTAATGACTAGTAAATAATGAAGGTGAGAGAAACTTTACTTTTAAAAACTCACTTCAAGAACTTCTATAACATGGAGAAGAAGCAGTACTTACTCTTTGAACCTGGTGAAAGCAGAGGAGACAGGAGGAGAGAGGAAAAGGGGACAAAAAGACAAGAGTTATTTCATAACTTGGGAAGGCTTTTCAAAACAGGTATGTTAGATTAAATTATTTGCATAATTCACACATTCCTTACTTAGACAACAGATCTTTGTATAATATGCATTTTTTTTACCACAAAACATGAGAAACTGGAGAAAACTTTCAGTATGTTCTCTCCAAGTTTTATGCAAAGTCCGAAGCACTCAAGCCTCTAGCAGTGTCTGCAGGGCTACATGCAAAAGTAGTCGAAGCCTTTTTCTTAAGTGAATCTTCTTTGCTTCATGTCACCATTACTTATTCACAACAAAATTCAATTATTCCACATGAATAAACTAATTCATGGTTTAAATATTATATTCATTCCCAAATTTAGGCAATGGTGAATTATGTTGACAAGCAGAAATGAAGAAATGATGTCCTAAATCCTTTCATTTTTACCGACGTAATGTCGCCACCAACAAAGTGCCATCTGCTCTGACAGTTTGTGTGTTAGGTCTAATGTCACCATCAACAGATTGTGCTGGGTGTTTGGTCTGTGCATTTGCGTAAGGACACCCATCTGCCGTGAATAAACATTTCCCAAACATCACCATTTATGGTTCACTTGCGGCATACCAATGATTAAAGGGGATAAGGACCTGTATCCTGCCAGCTAAGAGTTCAATCGTCTCAACAATCTGAATGATGCTTTAAACAAAAACCATCATATTTTTGTGAAGTGCACGGTGTGTGTGTAAATGAGAGTGACAGAGCAAGCCAGGCAGAGAGCACTGTTTACTGTGTGTGTGTCAGGCGGTGATGATTAAGTAGCGTGAAGACACACTGTGACGGTCACAATTGGCTGTAGATATTTGTCACAAATGAGTGTTAATTAATCTGCTTTCACAGAGCATGAGCAGGGAGATTAGCCCAGCAGAGTGCGCAGTCAGCATGTCTGATGAGAGAGAGGGGAGGAGATAGAGAGAGAGAGAGAGAGACACACACACACAAACAAGCACACACACACACACACACACACACACACACACACACACACACACACACACACACACATACACACAGGCAGCAGCCAAGCAAGAAGTGCTCTTGCTTTATCTTAAATACTTGACAAATACAATTTTCAAACAATGCTGTTTGCGGTTTGGCTGGCAGGCAACAGGGTAGAGGATGTTAATAATGGTTTACATTCGAACAACTCATATCTGATTTGTCTGTTAGAAGGAAGCCTTTCAGCTAGAAATGACTGTGAGACAATATCTCCCAAGATAATGCTGTAATTAATTCAAGTGTATTTCCTTCATAATTTCCTGACAACCAGTTAAGCATGATTAATTGATTGAAAAAGACATAGAGGTGTAGTACTCACTGTTTGTAGGTGACCATGACAATGAGGATCGCAGGGATGCAGCAGAGGATGATGATGATGGCCAGGGCCAGGAGAGCTCCCTCTGTGTAGCCCACAGCCTGGGCCGCCTTCTTCACACTAGCCACCACATCAGGAGAGCGGATCTCCAGGATGCGGCCACCCTCGCCCAGGTGTGGCTGAAACTCCTTGTTGATTTCCAGCACATTCCCATCGAGAAATCTGTTGTTGATATTACATGATGACAACAGGGAATTAAACTCTTGAATATCATATTTATCCTAAAGAGGCTAAAAATAACATTTTTACCAGTCTGTTAATGTACTGCTTTGGTTCATTCGTAACCAGAGGTTAAATTGGTCCAGGGCTGTCAGGAGCTCAGCTTAATTACAGCATTTTTAAGAATTATATGTTAAAAATCATGACAATATCCCAATTGGTAGATTTTTGGTCTGCAACTACTATAAGAAGCGTCTCCATGTAATAAATCCCAATTTATAACTTGTTCTTCATGCTCTAGCAGCATCATTTTTAGCTGCAGTAGGCAACAGTTTTCAGCTAAAATCCCTAAAATATACTGTACACCATGGTTTTAACCATTTGTTGACTATTCCCTACTCACTACCTAGGAAATCCTATATAGAGGACTATATAAGCTCATTATTCAAAAAACATGTTTGGACACCAATCGTGTCATTTCTCTCCCCTCCAATGCAATGAATGATAGTGTGTAACACTTTGTTAGTGACTATCAGTTGCACACTATTTTTAAAGATGCATTGTAGGATGCTTTGAGTCAACTATATAGGGCATATATGGCACAGCAAAACAACAAACTTGCTATATAGTCCACTATATAGTGAGTAGTGAGTGATTTTGAACACAGCTTATGTATTCAGCACCAAATGGCAGAAGAAACAGTTAGCGACTAGCTGGTGAACATAGTTGAGCATTGAGAAGCTAAGGAGCCAGATATTTTTTGGAGGAGTTGGTACACAACAGAGATCAGAGACAGTGAATGCTGGGAAAGCTCCAAATAAATGATAGGGTTTATGCACGATTGCTTAGTGTGTAAATAACTGGGCTGAAACAAACAATTATTTTTTTATTCTGGAAATGACATCTTTGTTCTATAAAATGTGAAAAAATGTGGCCAAATATCAGTTTTTCTCAAAGCCCAAAATGACGTCCTTAAATGTCTTGTTGTGCCCACAGCTGGCAGATATTCAGTCTGTTGTCATAAAGGAGTCAAGAAACCAGAAAATATTCACTTTACTGGAATTTCTTTAAAAATACTAATACCTATCAACTGATCATCAAAAAAGTTGGCAATTAGCTTAATAGTTTATAACTACTAGAATAATCAATTAATCGTCACAGCTTTAGTAAACAACCTACAACATATCAACCTGAAAGGTGATGCTAGGACAACGTTGTGTTCACAACTTGTTTAAGCTGCCCCCAGGTTTAAGTATCTCATTTGCTAAGTGACAACAGTTTCTACATCAATGGGATCTTCTAATTTAGATTGTCACATTATGAATGATAGAAAAGTGACTGTGATCTGAACACTATTCATAGAAGTGTACCTTTTAAGTGGATGCAATTTGTCAACAATTATATTAATGCATTGAACAGTTAGTTTAACCTTTCTACCACAATGTGTTTACATTCACAGTGTTTCAATTACAAACCTGCGCCTGATTTTGCATTAATTTTCTAGTAAATGAGCATGCATACAAGCAATGTACCGTCTGTTGTTGCAATTTTATTATGTAACAACAACCAGAGCGGCTTTCGAAAATTATGTATCACAAGAGTGAGCGCACTGCCACATCCAATTACTGTCATTTTTGTTTTTCTATAGGTGAACAAATGAGTGGAGATGAAGGTTATTAAATGGCATCTCTGGCAATCTATCCTCCAGAGAGCTCAAATGGTAGAGAATGCTGCATTCAAGGTGGCGTAAGGACAGATGCATGAAAGAATCCACGCAGTATGTGGTCCTATCTCTTTCTCTCTGTGATCTAACAGCAGATATATTACATGCAATTACCCTACAACAGTGTCAGACACGTGCTGAATGCATAAAAAGCCTCTCTCCTTTAGTCTAAATGATTTTTCTGACGGTGTCGAAGAAAGCACATTCATATTTAACACGAGATGTTGCAAGCCTCTTTTAAAATTAGCTTGGCTCTGCTAAAAGCTGCCATTTGTGATAATGGCAATGGTCACGACTTCTGGTTAGACCCAAGTGCCACCTTTCCCAGGGCTCCAGCCATAATCCCTCGCTTAACAAAACAGTCGAGGCACTCATCTGATGGCCAAGGACACTGAGATAATGCACACACTCTCTAAATGTCATTTGAGTGGAGCATTTCCAGATGAACCCAAGTTGTTACAATCTCATTCCAAAGAGAAGGGGTGACATTTCTGAGGACACACAAAATAGAATTGGCAGTAATGATAGATAAAAAGAAATGAAGACAGAGGTTGAGTCAGATAGCTCAATGTGAGATAAGCAGGAGAGCAAATTGGTCGAGAGAGGAGGGGACGACTCAGATGGGGGTGATTTCCCATGATGCAGTCGCCTTTTGTAGATTGATGCCTGATCGGGTAAGAAAGGTGAGAAAGGTGAGAAAGGTGGCGACAAGATTGTCCTCAAGTGCCAGCCATGGCCAAGGACTTTTTTTCCTCCTGGGATGGAAAAGTGTCTTATAAGCACTTTTTCTGTTTGATTTACTAGCCTGCCAACAATGCCTCTGAGTGGTCAAACACACAGAAAATCTCTCTATCTCAATGTCCCCAAATAAAGGGAATAAATGTGTTTCTGGCAAATCTCCAGCCTCTTAGGAGAACCTGCGTGACAGGTTGATGGACTGATTGAAATACGCCCTGCTTCACTTTGACGTTGTCCCTCAATAAACCTCACCTACCCCTTTTTCTCCCCTGTATCTGCCCCTTCTCTGTGACATGTGAAAGATGTGAAGTCCCTGCAGGAGAGTCAGTAAGTATAATACTTGAAGAAAGTGAGAAAGAGTGTGAAAAAAAATGGAGCCAAGGGGGGTCTGAGAAAGAGTCATTTGCTGACTCACTATACGGGCGGAGGGTAATGATAAAGAGTGACTGCGGGGAAAACATGCAGTGCGGCAGGGACATTAGGACATCAATTTAAACCAAATGGGGTTGACTGTACTTTCTGTAATAAAAAACATCCACTCACTTGAAGAGCTCCTTCGGCGAAATTGCCCTGTTCGTGAGCGGGTCTATGGCGTACACCATCAGGTCCGACTTACTGTAGTCCTCTAGTTCATAGCCATCGCCATGACGACGTGGCCCGATGGACTCTACTATCACCTTGGCACCTGGAATCTGGTCCTGGACGTGGCGCTCCAGAATTCTGTGACCAACAGAAAACCACAAGTCAAAGAAAGCAATGCAGGTGGCATTAATGACGAGACTTTATGAACCAAAATCCAGGTTCACGTTAGTTCAAAACGTTTCTGGCACCTCTGTGCACAAAGGCAATATGAGAGTCACCAATCTTAAGTACTCCACTCTGGCAGTGATTGTCCCATCGGGCAGCAGTTTGCTTCCACACACTGGGCTCTTGGCAAACAAGGCTCCGATAATCCTTTTCAGGCCGAGAGAAATCCACACCTCAAATTACAGCCAATAAAGGAAAGCCTTGCAGCCTGCCTTAGCCAAGGTGGATAAACAGTTTGAGCACTCAGGTAAAATGGCTCTGGATCATCACCAGTGCTGTGCAAAATCTAAGACCCCCTCAAAAGACATTACTGCAAAGAGCTTAACATGACTAATGTGTGTGTTTTTCAAGCTAAAGAGCAGTGTTGCTTGTGTGGGAGAGACACAGCGAGCTCCTAAAAAACAACTATTAACGTCTATTTGCCTTTTAGATTGACTAATTAGACTAAACACTGTGCCCCAAGAGCTGCAAAAACATGTTTTATGAATCTCTATTATCAATCAATTTAGACCAGGAGACCAGACTCCAGAGGACAGACTTAATTGTCTCCTTGGTGACCATGATCTTAATTGAATAATCAATGGGTCTTGAACAAACAAAATTGAAAAGTTCATTTCAATTTTTTATTAGCCCGTGTTTGTTTTCAAAAGTTGTTTGGCACTGCTGAATTAAACATGTCACTCCAGCCCTTCAAAAACAATTTCATATGCAAATAAAGGTGACACGCTGAACCAGGTTCACCTCATATCAAAGTGGGAAAAGCACTGCACACAAATGTTCAATTAATGTTGCATGTGTCAATTCTACCTGCTCTATCTCTCAAATGAGTAGTAGGAGGCAGGGGTATATACTAGAAACTAATAGGTTCCACGGACACGAGTGGTGAGATACATCTGTTTATTTTAAGTCTGTTTCTCCTTCTTATCACAGAAGCTTGCTTTATAAAACATTAACACAAATATTTACTCCTGGCATTAAGCAGGATGGCTGGGCACTATGTAACTCTGCCATCTGTAAAGCAGTGGCAGTGTTAATCAGTCTACAGTGCCACACAGGCCTGTATGTTGCACATGCTAAACCAACAGCTGTCTGTGGCATGACTAAAATTACCGCAGTAGCTCATCTGCAATACAACATACCGCTACAGGTTTGTGAAACGGAGCCGCCTGTTTGTGTGTGAGGTCCTCTCCCACTTGGTAGTTGTAGTCTATCATGTGACAGTGAGACAGTGCATAGGAGCAGGCGAATGATGTCTTAATAAAGATGCAGCACAGCGATACATGAGACCTATACAATGTGGATAAAATCTGTTTGTGTCTGCTCCCAGCACAGATTTGTAATGTTGGGGGTCGACACTAACTTTTTGTTCTCACTAACTTATACATTTGTTGTTCTTATTCTATTAGTGCATGAAGACTGAGTGGAGGGCAGGGGATATAGACACATCCTTTTACTTGATGCTAGTATGACCAAGGCTGTGAATTTTATTTTCATCTGAGCATTTAGCCCACTTCATAGAATATACTGAAATATGATTTTTTGTCCATACTGCTCAGCATTAAAACACAGATATGACTTTTTTTTTCATTCAACAGGATCATTTGGTTTCATGTTTCAGGTTAAATGTTGTCTTACTTAATGAGTTCCTCCTTCTTCTCTTCCACTAATGTGGGTGGGACAGTGGACACAACAACCTGCATGTCCAACGCATTGACCACAGAAACCTGAGAGAGAGTAAGATGAAGGGAAAGAGAGAGGGGACCAAAAGTTGAAACAGACAGCAGAAAAAGTTATTCACATGTTCTACTGTGAGTTTTGTCAACTAATTCTAATGCTTCTTTCGGTGGACCAAATGAGACCCTCTAATTGCCTGCTTGTATTGGTGCCATGCGGCAAACTTAACAGGACCTAATTCTGATGCCGCAGTTAAGTACATAGGCAGCAGTCTCTGTGCTCTGAAGCCAAATCTCCCATGCGGCTCCTGTGAAATTAGGTTTCCCCTTGAAAATTAACGAGCACCATGGTTAAGCACTCGCTTCTCTCTCATATCCAGGCAATGTCCCAGACCCTCCTTCTGTCTCGTTAGAGGCTTGTTAGCCAGACATATTTCACTGGAAGGAAAAATAAGCCTGCCCACACTCAGGAAAGATAAGCATTGAATTGGGGGCAAAGCTGAGCTTGATCACAGTGGGTGCATGGAGAAATTATTAGGAAAAGAAATGCACACAGGGGTGAGGGACACACAAAAACACATTTAGACAACCATACAGACACACATACACACGCATACAAAAACAAACACACACAGATGAACATAGATGAGTTTAATTAGATCATCAGCCAGTGACAGAGGCCACGTGTTGAGTGTCCTGTGCCTGCTGTGAGTAATTCAATAGACTGGAACAAAACATTCAGTACTGAGTAGTACAAAAAAACATCACTTACACTCATAATGAGCAAATTATTACAAAGAAAAACAGAGCAGAGGTCTCTCCAAAATAAATAAATCAAATTTACTCTAAAATATTAACAGTTTGTGGCTGTTTTCCAAGGGGGGCTTTTTTATACATGGACAAAATTGTTGGTTAAAAACCAGCCAGTTCTGCTCCATAAAACATTGCTCTATAAAACAGGTAACATGATTAAAGGGTGCTGCAGTGATTTAGTACCATACTTGGTACCCTATCACAAAGACTATTCTATAAAAGCATAAATGTCTTGGGAACAATGTGTTTTGCTTTCTGGACCCTCATATCTCAAAGTTGAAAATAATGCTACAGCTAGCAGTTGGTTAGCTTAGCTTGGTACAAAGACTGAAAATACTGGTAAACAACTAGTATGGCTACAAACTACTGTGAAATAAATCTGTTGCGCTTTGGTTTTCAGTTGTAATTGGTCTGATAGCGAACTTTAGAGGTGATGATGATTTTGTTACCTTTAGACAGGGCCTGGCTAGCTGTTTCCCACTGTTTTCAGTCCCTTATGCTAAGCTATGTGCCATGAGTCTTCCAAAAGGCTTAGCATCAGATGAGGATATATTGCTATAGCTAAGCAAGATAGTCGCCCAAAATAGCAGAGAAATGGATAAGGTTAGCAACAACAATAATGTACTGTGCTCACAGTACATTAACCCCTGAGTTCAGCAGATAACCTAGTAGGACAAAGCAAAGAGCCCGTGAGCCAAAGAACAGAGCTGCTGCAGCAACAGATTCGTTCAGCGGCTAACCCAATGAGCACAAATCAGACAACACAGCGAAGTGCAGTAACTACCAAGCCACCATCCAGACATTAATGCCTGTATATAGGTCCTGTTTGTGCATGTGTATTAGGGGCCTTTGGGCCTCTAATCAGATAACAATAGAACCAAAAAATAACAATAGAATTTATTGAAATTACCCATGGGGATTAAGAAAGTATGCCTTCTTCTTATAAAAAAAAGCAACAGAGCTTGTTGATTGTAGCAAGCTGTAGCCGCTCACACACGTCTTCCATCTGTGTCAGGAAAAGCTACGGGGCAGTCATTGCAGTCCGTATGCTTTCATGTATTTTGGAAGAATGGCTATGGAGGGAAACATGAAGGGAAGGGGTGGGACTTTGGATACTTCCAAAATGTAGCTTGATATTTCTGGTTTCTTTAATCTTACCACCCCAAGCTTTAAAAATATTGAAAAGCACTATCAAAGATGAGTAAAATTATATAATTGTATCCCCAATGAGAGACAGCTGAGATTGCAAACCAATTGCACACTGTTCTCTGCAGAGATACTGTGCTGTGGAAGCTATCAAATCAATATGCCACTGGTGTGCAGGTGACATACAAGTCAAGGACTAACAGAGCATGTTCACATGTGCAGTGTATATATATTGACTATTATGCATATGACACATGCTATAGAAAGCACCAACATAGGTACTCACCACCACTTCGGCACTGCTGCTGAGACCTTTTCCGTAGTCGTCTGTGGCAATAACTTGAAACGTGAAGTAGGACCTGCGCATGTTTCGAAACATGATGGCCGACTTGATGATTCCTGTGTAGGTCTCGATGACAAAGCTGTCCTGGCCCTCTGCTGTGGGTGGGATAATCAGCCGGTATGCCATCTTACTGTAATTCCCAGTGTCCTTATCAGTTGCCTACAACACACATCATCAATAAGCAGTAAGAAAAGTGAGTATTTTTACTCAGAGAACAATTTTCTGATGGGAAAAAAAAAATGGATTTTGTGTTTAGAGACTTCAATACAGCCTGAATCAGCGTACACCAACAATTGGTCGAGCTGTGGAGCATGACAGTGGCTGTCTGGTTCCAAGCATATTGTACTTCTGGCCGCTTCCCAATCCATGATATCAAAGAAGATACTTTATCTTCTACAGCTGATGGGAAACACCTGCTGTGACATCAGTGAATTGGGCCAGAAGAGCAATATGCTTAAGAGTCTACACAGAAAACACCGCAGACGGGAAATCTTGCAAGCCTAATTCAGTGTCACTTTTCCCCCCAAACTCCCCTGCGGTGCATCAATCTTGCTGTTATTTATCACACAATTATTCTGCAGCCATGTGACAAATCAAAACGATTCAATTTTCTCACGACAACAGACTGTCAGAGTTATCAGGATGTAGAGGTGTAGGTTAACACTTTTTTCTTGGAGGCAGCTTTCATTTAATGCATCCATGATTTGTTACCATAGTGTCAAGTTATGATGTAGACCATTCTAACCTTTACTCAGACTACAGGTGGGTGGAGTGTTTCATTAAGAACTTGTTGATCACAGCCAACTAAAACAAGTGGTGAATGAGAATGGTAAAATGGTAAATGGTTTGCATTTTTATAGCGCTTTTCCAGTCCAACGACAGCTCAAAGCGCTTCACAATACACGCCACATTCACCCATTCACACACACATTCATACACTGATGACGGAGGCTGCCATGGAAGGCGCCAACTGCTCATCAGGAGCAATTTGGGGTTCAGTATCTTGCTCAAGGACACTTCGACATGCAGCTTGGGGGAACGGAACCGCTGACCTTTCGATCGCTAGACGACCCGCTCGAGCTGTAAAGTGATGTCATCCTGCTGGTGGAAATATTTTCTCATAATTCTTTTCCATGCAGGTGTTCTGTACGAGTAGCTGGCAAAAGGTAAAATAGCTGCAGCAGGAGGCTCATAAGTTATCTCCGCCTCAAGCGGTTTGTCTCACGCTGCTGGAGCTTTACCATTGTTACCTGTGATAAAAGGGTAAAGAGGAGACAAGGTTCCCTGACTATTATTATACTGAATGTTCCTTTTCTTAATGAATGTTGAACATTGATTCTTTAAATGTTCGTTTTCATGCATATGGTCTAAATGGCCAGATGGTACTGATCCTGAAATAATTGTCTCACAGCAAATGAGGCACTTACAACTGCAATAACTTATTTTTTGAGCCGATTGTTGTGAACACCACATTGAAGTCATCACCTTTCTAAGCTGATGGGCAAAATTGTTGTCAATCAGCTCTTTAATAAGCATAAAGCAGTTAATGAGCAGTTAAGGAACCGCTTGGTTAAAGTGAATCCAATTTTCTTTCCCTATAACCTTGATCTTTGGTCTGTCCTCTCCACTCTTGGAGAGTACCTAGCTCTTTAGCCTCTAAATGCTTCACCTTGTTTACCAGCTAGTTTCTAATCTGTTGTTTGGTGTTGAGCAGATAGTGGGTCTTTAGAGCCTTTTTTGCTAGAAACAGCTGCATGCCGCCAGTACCTCTACAGGACCGTAGTGAAACAGTACATTTGCCACCTCACAGCTAAACAATGAGCTGAGACTCACCATTTAGCTCTTTAAAGCTGAGGGGAGGCGCAGAGTTGATTTTCTTTCTCTGCTTCACATTTTTTTTTGGACCAGTTTTAATTCATTCAAAACAAGAAAACTGAAAAGACTATAGCAGCCTGAAAAAAAAACATAATTTATAACCACAGAGTTTTTGACTTCTGAGGCAGAAGTTCCGACTGGCCACTGAGCTCACGCACAGGCATCAATTTTCAGAGTGCCTGTCTGTCGCAAGTGACACTGACAAATAGGAGCAATCTCTTTTTTTTTTCTCAATGCAATGGCAGAGGAGGGGGAGGGGGAGCAAGGTCCCAATGAAAGGACTGCATAAATCAAAGGAGTGAGATATCCTCCTCAATGGGTAAAAACAACCAAATATATACACAAGCTTATGTATGTAGGGCAGAACTTTTAAAAGTTGTTCTGGACACTAGGTCAGCGTGAGGTTTGTCTGCAAGCTGGCACAAGATAGCAAGGGAGATATGTATGGATGCTGATGGTAAACAAAAGAAAAAAGGAAATAGGATTCGAAAGAATGAACTTGAATGGAAACTGCTGATTTTCAACTGAACCTTAAAGTAATAGTAAATTAAAGAAAAAAAAATGTACAGTAAAGTATCAAGATTTTCATGTAAATAGCTGTTAAGTCACTATCTATTGCTGAATGAGGTAACATTAACAACAATGCAAGGACTTTTAATGATGAAAGCCATTGCATTTGCTGTAATACCAAAGCAAACACCGCTGGGTGTCGGTGGCGACGTTCCTGGAAAATATCACAAGCAGCACACAGTTAGTGACAAGTCACCCAGCAGGGGTTGGTCGGCCAGAGACAATAGGAAGGTTTGCACATAACAGTTTTGTTTGTCCTGCTCCCTACTAGCGTTGGGAGTAATCGGTTAACGTTACTTTTAACGGTCATGGCTGAACAAACAAAGAACAGAGCAATAACAACGGACAATGAACCACAAAAAGGTACAAATTGCTTTAATATGGTGTTGTTATGGATGTTAGTGTTGTTGTGTGGCAAAGCTGCCAACTGCCAACTGACTGACGTCCCACAGGCGATGCCGAAATCTCTTGGAAGGAATGAGGTCCCAAAGTACTCCTGCAATAGACACTTCCGGAAATCCTCAAATGGTGGTAACCTCATTTCCATTTTGTTTTGTTTTATTTAGTTTGGAACACGAAGTTTTTACACCCCTCCAATTTAACATGTTTTTGTGCCTTCAGACATGGTAACAATCATTCAGTCCAGTAGCAATGAATCCAGTATGAATCCAGCAATCCTCATGCTTGTTTGAGTAGTTTATTATGGCCACCACCCCAGGTAGGAAAGGTGAGCTGTTCAATTCCCCAAAATATAATACTTCTTATGTAAACTACAAAATGTAAAAGCAAAAGGTGGCTGCTTTGAAGAATATAAAATATAAAACATGATTTGTTTAACACTTTTTTGTTTACTGCATAATTCCATATGTGTTAGTTTTGATGTCTTCAGTTTTGATCCACAATGTAGAAAATAATAACAATGAAGAAAAAACATTGAATGAGATGGTGTGTCCAAACTTTTGACTGGTAGTGTATATTGCATGTTTTTATCTTATTCTTTATGAGGCATTGTATTTACCATGAGGTTTCAAAACTATTTGTTATTGCAGTTTAGCTTTGAGGACTAAACAAGAATTACCTATTTATGTGAACACTAATGTCTACATTTATGCTTGTTATAGTTTATGTAGCTCTATGTAATATGTAGGATGTTTACTTTCATATTTGTTATTTATCATTTTATTTTTCATTTATGTTTCATGTTCAACAGTTCATTTTCTCTGTTCATGAAGCAGTAATTTCAAACATATGGGCCTCTTTCTGCCTCATGGACAGCCCAGTTTTATGAAAAGACCATCTTTCCAGCAGTGAACGTTTTCTTCAAAGCTTCCCCTAGCTTCTTTGACTCCTTTTGTTTCAAACAAAGAGTCAAAGAGGGAGCAGTTAGAAAGGAAGTAATTTGGCTAACCATGAATCCAATTATTCACTGATTAAAAAACAGGGTCAAGTAAGTGTCACAAGAAGCAGGGTGTAATCACATAATCAGACTTCTCTTAACAGCACACTTCTACCTTGTTAATGAAATATTTTTTCATTTAACGATCCGCTCCACCGAAATGAGACTGAAATTTGTCTGACGCTACAAAGTTAATTTGCCTGCGCAAAATGTCTGCCAGTTACTGCTTGTTGGGACTAAATAATGTGATTCTACTATAGTGACATAGCGGAAGGTCAGGCGTGTCAGAATATGCCAAATGTTTACAATATATCTAATGATTATCTCCAGAGAAAGGGGTGCTCAGTTTCAATACTAATTAAGTCCAGTACAAACGCTTCACACCAACCAGTACTCAAAGAAGCCTTGGCTCTGGGGAAATTATAGATAGCACTTGACCCACAATTTAACACTTTGGAGTCTATTTCAAGTTAAAGGAAAGGCAGAGATGGAAATCGGAACTGGTCGACTGACTGAAGCCACTGCACAGCGTTCAATCAATGATTCACTATTCAGTGCCACATCCACATCTGAGCCGGCACAGGATGGGATTTTCATATTTGGAAGACTTTAAATGAGCATGTATTAAAGGCTGTAGCTCAGTGGGTAGAGCTGGTGGACTAGTGTTTGGAAGGTCGTTGGTACGAACCCCAGCTCCCCTGGGGTGGAACTGAGCTACATGTCGAGGTATCCTTGAGCAAGATACTGAATCCCAAAATTGCTCCTGATGTGCAGTTGGCACCTGTGTGGCGGCCTCTGCCATCAGTAAGGGTCCTGTGATGAGCTGGCGACTCTGGATTTGGATTTGGCCCCAGTAACCCCCCCTGAAAAAAGGGGGATAAAACATCTCCACAACCCTCGCAGAAATAAAAACTGAACGGAAAATGTTTTAACAGGCATTATTTTAAAACCATCATTCCTGAAGCCAGAAGAAGGCATTTTGCTCTACTTCCATCCTTATTACATGTTTTTGATGGTACGTAAATTCTTCATGCATGCATACATACTCTCTCTCTCCTTCGCTCTCTCACACACATACTTCACACATCTGATCTGCTAATGGATAAACAACGTATAATTTAGAGTTAAAACATACTACAACATATTACAAGCAAGACATTGAATTGCTTCGATGCCAAGTAACACGACCTGTTTTCAGTAGAGACAGTTTTTCAACAACAGAACGAACACAGATATATTAACATTCATATTTTCTGCATCCCATCATGCATGATAATTCACTGGTCCCTGATCCATTGTTAATGTCATTAGTTACACCTGTGCTATTCCTGCAGTGACAAGTCAAAATATCTGCTGTGAAAAAGCTCCCTTGGTATCTGTTTGAGAATTGTTTCATAAAACCCTTAATGGAAGACTGAGTTACACTAATGTTACTGTATCTCTCAGGAACAAAGCCTTAAAATCAATTACGAGATTATCGAGAATGAGACAATGTGGGATCATGACAGCAGAAAAAACTGAAAAAACATTTGAAAGACAGTGTGCCACCCACTCTGGATTCAGGATTTTTGTGAAATGTACTTTAATTTGTTTGCTGTTCCTTTGTTATGCTCAGGTGAGTTTTTCTGTGCCTCGAGCATAGAAAATAAGACTCATAACTGTTTCATTAATTGTTGTTAATTTCCAGCCCCTAAATTCCCAGTGTCATCCAAATACCCTCCAGCACATCAGCTTTAATTCTTTAGTTCTTTAGCTTTTGAAAATGGGACAGTGTGCATTAATCGACATTCAAACAAATTTAAGCACCCGAGCTATCTTAACAGGTAGTATTTATCAGCAACCCCTTTGTCTGATGTTAGTGGGCATCCCAAAATTAATAAAATAGTACACAATAGATAAAAAAAACACACTACTACATTGTCATAAAAACACAAACAATAGTTAAAAACATGAGAGGCCTGGTCGAGTTCTGTTTTTTCTAAACGTCCAAGGTTCGACTGTCTCTGATCAAACCTCTTGGACTGAGAAGTAAGAAGCCAAGTATGCAGCACACAAGTATTTCAAAGTGCATTTTCTCACATTTGTTTGAATTAACTTAAATTATTGTCTGTATATTTGATGTACATAATTTATGTGCATATGATGAGGGTGTCATGGTTTGAGTTTTTAGTTTTGTGATTTCCTATTTTAGGTTGAAAGTCAATCCTCATGTGTCACGTTTTACTTTCCACTTGCTGTTTTCTCAACCTTTTTCTTGCTCACCTGTCTTCCTGTAGTTAATCATTCCTGTGTATTTAATAGTGCATTCCATTGTACTCAGAACTCAGAAAACAACAAACTCCTAAGTTGGGAACTTAACTTAAATAGAATTAATAGGATCATTTTCACGTTCGTTCAGTTGATCTATGCTAGGAGTCTTTGGGTTACGAGCCCGCTCACCCTTTCTTTTTGTAAGTGCCCTTAACTGTTTAATCAGCTGCTGCAGTTGCTTATGAAGTTTGCATGCTTGCCCTTCAAACACCTACTTGGAGCGAGCATCCATGTCAAATGCACTAGAATACTTCTGAATTGGAAGTCAAAAATACCGACTTGGAAATTCCGACTTGCAATGGAACGCACCATAAGCCCCTGTTTTCCCAGTATTTCTGATTTGTTCCACACTGCTCTGTGGTTTGTTGTATGTTTTTCTCTTCCTCTTTAGTTTACTTGAATTATCTTTGTTGCCTGCTTTTTCTTTTGCCTGTCTGTCTTTGTGTTTTGCATCTGGTCCTTTTTTGGCTCACCATAACAGATGAGCTGTAGAGTACAAGTTGAATGCTTATACCTTCCTTTTTGACATTTCTGCAGTTGTTTATATGTTCAGGTAATGTCATTAGATTGGAAGCCATCTCCGATAATGTCTACATCTATTCTTGTGCAATCATCTGTCATGTAACTGCTAATCCCATGTTCAGAGCTGACAAATGCACTCAAGAATGATTCACATGACTTTACCAAGTCCTCAAGGAATGATTCTGTATCTTACAAGAGCGTTTTTTCAAAGTTATAACATTAAGATTAAGGATAAGCCCAGTCCCTCCAGTAAAAGCAGCCCCACAGTTTTATTTGAGATCATCAATAAACTGGATATAATCCCACACTGCCTCTGGTATTCTTGTTTTTTAACTTAGCAGCAAATTTCTTGCCTATTTTATCAAGGACAGGATATAAGATGAGTGGCTGCTTCTTTCTCTGTATCAACTGAGGATTTTGGCTGATTTTCACATTTGCTGGAAGGTCTGAAACACTTTTTACAAATCTCTCACCATGACCCTTGGACTGCTCAACTTGCCTGTTGGATATTACACCTACTTCTTTTTTTAAAAAACATGCTCTAGATATCATTGAACT
Organism: Diplodus sargus; assembly: GCA_903131615.1. Taxonomy (NCBI): domain Eukaryota; kingdom Metazoa; phylum Chordata; class Actinopteri; order Spariformes; family Sparidae; genus Diplodus; species Diplodus sargus. The sequence goes on along the minus strand of CAEMYA010000074.1, from coordinate 3,736,320 downwards.
GTGTACAATGTCGATTAAACTGTAAATGGCTCCCATGTCTCTGGCCAGGTCCCAGCTTAATCTAAAATGACCATGGTTGCTCTTGTTGAGGTTTTCTTTCACCTCAAATAAATCGAGTGTTGCAGCACTGAACAGCATGAGAAATCTGATGCATATTTCGAGCATTAAAGTATGTGAACCTATTCTAGTAGCCAACTAAAATCAAGTTATTAACCTGAAAATTAGCATCATGTGTCTCCTTTAAGATACATTTTGGCAAAGAGTATGTATGTAAAGCCGAACAGCCAGGAAGAGCTACTGTATGCAGGCTGACAGCTAAACACAGTGTGTGTTTTCAACATGTAACAGGTTCTACTGGATCTCCTTGATTTTTTTCATGGCAAAGCAGTTAAGAAGTAGTATTTTTACATGCTTTACAGTGTCGTCTCACGGGTTGACAATACAATTCTTTCCCCCTAAACTTGCTGCAGCAGAAATAGTCGCTCATTATCATCTGCCTACAACCAGGACTAGCTGATTTATCTTCATGTTGGTCAGTTGTTTTGACCGACCTGGTTATTTTCTTTAACAAATAACCATCTCAGTAATTGCATTTTATTTCAGAATACTGCAACAAAGCTCATACGCAAAACCTTGACCTCACAAGGATGAGGACTAAACTTCTAACCACATATAATGATCACATACAGTCAAATTTCAGATTATATTTGCAAACTCTTAACACCACACCGTAGAGGACTCAAAGGTCATCTGACCTGGCTAAACAGATTTCCTTCGTCAAAACTCCAGGCCAAGGGTAACTGATTTGCCGTTGGGACTTCGGCCACTGAAACAACCTTCCCATTGATGTTACAGGTCTGAAAGCAAATGACTGTTGTAATCGCATCTGAACGCTTATTTGTACAGTCGGGTCTGTTAAGGATATTTCTAGGTCATTTATGATGGTCACTCTAATCAATAAAATTGAATAGCTTGCTATTTATCATTCATCATCATTTACATATACATTAGTGGGTGATTCTACTGTGGATGGACTATATGAATACACATTTTTGGCTGGAGTATAAATATGTACTGCATATATACAGTAGGGTATATATAAATAAACACAGAAATAATTTGTACTGCTCTAACCCTCTGTATTGTTAAACATGTTAATGCCCCAATCCCGCCTAAAACATTTTTTTTTTCTATTTCTGATACTTTTGAAAGATAACACAATCAGCAACAGAATCAGAAAACTTTATTTTCCCTGAGGTGGGCTATAAAGTTAATAGAGGTGGGCTATAAAATATAATTGATCTAATCTAATCTACATATAAATATGCATGTTCACTATGAGCAGTTTTGTAAAGGGTACACAAAAGTCATACTTAAATAAAAATAAAGACATCTTGTTGAAAGGGGAAGTAACCCATATGAATATCATTTGAGTTAAAGTCTTAAAGTATCTGATATTAAATGTACCCTAGTATCAAAAGTACAAGCAAAAATGCTTAATACATGTATTTCCATGTATGAATATAACATATACTATGAGCGGACTGATTACCCACCCGTCTAATTATTGGATTGGAGGTATCAACAAAATCAGTGTTTTGTTTTTTAAAATGTAAAAATTGACTACTTTGGATCTGATGCAACTTGCAACCTGCAAATTAACTAGTAACTAATTTGATCATTTAACTGTAGTGTGTCAAAAGAAGCACGTTTGCTTTCAAAACATAGAAATATAAAGAGCAAATGGAAATACTCAAGTCTAGTACAAGTATCTCAAACTTCTCCATTAGCACAGTACTTGAGCAAAAATGCATTCTACCACTAAGTATAAGAGCTTTGCCCTTCACTGACTCTTCTTTGAGTGATGTTCATTTTTAGCATGTTTAATTAAGAATGCTAATTGTAAATAAATAATAATCTTTTTCAACCCAGAGTAATGTCTGACAGTATTGCTTTATGCATATACGTAGACTAAATGCCAAACAAATAAAGTGCACCCTGTACAACGGCTACTCATTAAGCTCATTATTATGAATGTATGATAATGACGGAATGTGACTCAGATGACTATATCAACATGAGCTGGTGGCTGGACAGCAACAGATGTAGAGACAAAAGGACAAAAGGACAAAAATATATTTATAGGAGTGAGGATAATAACATCACATCCTTGTATGTCTGTACAATTTACTTTAATTACATATGAGGCACCATATGAAAGTAAACATATTCTAACAACATGGAAAATACTGAAACCTTGACATATAAACAAACCATTGTGGCCATTGAGTCACAAGGATTTTGTACAAGATTACTTGCCATAGTATACACTACCAGACACCAATGGATAGAAACCAGATGTACAGTTGAGTACACAGGATGACAATGTGAAACCTTGGCAGAGCAGGCTGATAATCCGACTGGATGTCCAGCCATGCTCCTGTGAACATACTTGGATTACACCACTCGGCTCACTCTGATCCCACCTGTGCGTGGACAAGGCAGACAGTGAGGAGAGAGAAATTGAGGACAAGATGTAGTGAGCGATAGAGGAGGAGATGAAACCATGCTGCAGAGAGCAGATCGGATGAATTCTTCCACCATGGCTGCAGGGTGAGTGTGAGGAAGTGGGATCAGCCCCAGGGACTTTAGTCTCAGCCTGTTTCCACATATGTTGACAACAAAAACCATCAAAAACAGCAGAGCAGAGCTGATGTTTTCTTACCACTATCTTGAGCACAGAGCTGAAGATCTTGGTGTCCTCCGTCACGCCGCCTATATAAAGCATCCTGGAGAAGATGGGAGGGTGGTCATTCTCATCCTGAACATCTATGTACACCTTGGCTGTGTTAGCTGCAAAAAGGAAATGGAACAATACAGATGTAGTCAGTCTCTAGCAGTTCATGGGGAACACAAAATAAACACAGAGCATTTTACTCCAGTCTGTGTACTTGAATGTCAATAATCTGATAACCCAGGTTTGTCGCACTGTCACAAAATAAGAAATGGGACACACAAGCCGGGAAAGTTCCTTATCATAACAGCCACTTGCTGCTGAATACACATCTCTGAAGTAACCCAATATGACGTTGATCAAATGTTTCATAATTGAGCCTAAAAACTGACACGTCAACGTAATTTTCCCATGGTCATCATCTGGTCCCCAACTTCAAACGAGAACTTGAAATCATTTCCCAAAATATTTTGAAGAGTTTAGTCATCAGTGAAAAACATCTCAGTATGATTTTAAATGATATCCCCTTGGCTAGCCATCTCCAATTTGAAAAATAAAGTACTTGTGTTTTGTTATTTTTTCCTCTCCTGAGGACGGGTGGTCTGACTAATTTTGAAAACCATTTTATGTATTTTGATATTGAGAAATCAGAGTCATCTGGCATTTTTTAGTTTATGTGAGAACAGTCCCTGGCAACAGAGAAACTATCTGCTTGGTTTCATTTTGACCACAAGTCAACTGAGTGAGTTTAAAAAAAAACCTTCTTCATTTAATAGTAATTTCCAGCCGCACTGCAATAACTATTTGAAGTGGATTTGTAATTACATGCCGCTGGACTGAGAAACCGTAGTCCTAACTCAACCCTTTCTAATTAAAACACTGCGGGAAGCTATTTTGGTGTAGCTGAAGACTTTGCGTGAATAATGAGGAGGTTAATTTTGTTTTGATTACAGCAAATCATTTGAAATCAAGACAAACAGTGTCGTAAGGACGTCGATGACTTCTCTCTCACTGACCACGATATTCACATCAGAAAAACAACTAAGCCAGTTTGCATTCTGTTTACCAACCAATTAGTAACACACAAGGCAAAAAAAAATGCTCTTTCAAATAATAAAGTTAATGACGTAAATCTGGGCAGTATGGCAGCACAATGGTTAGTGCTGTTGCCCACAGCAAGAAGGTCCGGGTTTCTGTGCAGAGTTTGCACGTTCTGTGTGGGTTCTCCCCAGGTACACTCCGGCTTCCTCCCACGAAGACGTGCAAAAAAAGTTAGGTTAATCTGTTTCTCTAAATTGTCTATATGTAAGCCCTGTGATGAACTGTCGACTGTATCTGGGTCATGCCCCACTGCTGACCAAAGGATAAGCAATTACAGGCAGTGGATGGATGGATGGATGGAGGATGAAGCGTTATCTTCCATTTACCCTTCCAGTTACCAATATGCTTGAGTGAGCTCTACCTTTCGTCATTATTACTTATTAAGGTTTTTTTTTTTTCCACAGAACTTGATGCACAATAACTGAGAGTTTCAAGGGCAAATAATTTGCACACTATTTGGAATAAGAGTTTGAAGGGTATCCATTGATCATACAGTGAGAATTTGAGAAAAGATAGTATTTTAATACTGAATTTGCTAGAGAACTGGCTGTTTTATTAGGCTTTTGAAATATTCTCCGTGTCCCTTTAAAAGGAAAACACACATATACTGACTAGAAACATTTGTCCCCCCAATTTGTCGCAGCTACTGTGTGCAATGTACAGCATAAATATGTGTGCCACAAAATCAAAATCCTTCCAACACTGCAGTTAAGGTAAAATATATGTACTGTCAAGGACCATTTTTCTTCTGGCAGCACACAAAAATGTAAAGTCATGTGGTACTGGAGCTAAGGATGCGCCGAGGGATTTGGACAAACAAAAACACAGCACAATTTAAAGCACAAAAGCAGACACTCCTGTTTGTAGAAAGTGAACGTGCTTGATTAAATCTCACTCTGGATGCACATGGAATGTCAGAGTATGTAAGCATATTGGTCATGCGCGTACATATACAACATTGCCCTCAAATAAGGCTCTGATCATTTAAATTCAACAAAGACACATTAATGAGGACAGACATATTCCCTGCTGTGGAGCCCTGATCTATATTGTACAAGTGAGAAAAAAAAGAAAGAAAAAAAACGGCTCCTCCACACCATGCCAACAGAAGGAGATGTCAGTCAGATGCCAGGGAGGCTCTTTCTCCCCTGTGTGAGAGCAAGAGTCCTCTACTTTACATCCATCAGATAAGTGTGTGTGTGTATGTGCCTGCGCATTGTGTACTTGTGTACTTGTGTAATTGCTGCCATCAGTATGTGAGAGACGGACGGTGCGAAAAGCAGAGGCAGGTAGAGGAGGTCATTGATTTTTTCATGGTAGCTCAAATGGATCGGGGGTGAGGTATGAACCCAACTCGTTAGCACTTCATCCATCATTTTACAAAACCTTTTGTCAGAAAACTGTCCATAAACAAACCCTAATGATATCACAGGGCGCAGTCTGAAGGTCTCGGTAGGCTTCAGACTAACTGACTTCTCAGATGGGCAAACAGATTAAGAATGCTGATGAGTCTGACAATTTATGTCACTTTCTGAAACAGACAATCACATCTGCTTTAAGCAGAAATTAGCAAGGAATGAGTTAAGGAGGTTTGGACTCCTCTCTCAAGCTTCTCAAGTACTTCCATCACTTTTTGTGGCTGCAACATTATGAATGCATTTGACAAGATATGAAGCGACGCCTGCGAGCTAGTTTAGGCAGTCAACTCGAGCTTCACTGCCATATACACACGTGATACGCCTCTCTCTCCAGACCATCCCACAAGCGCACCCTCTCTATTGAGCGGGTTATTTAAATGCATGAATTTCGCTTCTCCCCCTT
>CAEMYA010000074.1:3639772-3724970 GCA_903131615.1 Diplodus sargus | reverse complement strand
AAAAAAAAAAAAAAAAACACAAACAAAACCAAAAAATGTAACAAACAAAGGTAACAAAAACATGACAATTCTTAGTTTCGGGTGATTTTTATACCACAATATTCCATTTACTACCATTACTTTCCCCCATTTCTGCTAACACTGGACCTTTAATTGGCTCTGTGGTACTGTATGTGATCCGTATTACCTCGTTCATTTCCTGCCACAATGGAGTAGAAGATAGTTTGATTGACAGCAGCAGCAAGAATCGTCCCCACTGATGTGCCAACTGGAGCCAGCTCACTAACTGGAGGAAACCTGGAAAAGAACCACAAATCATACGATAAAAGTTGTAAGGACCCGGTAAAGCTGACATAGAGGCAGAAATTCACAAATTAAAAGGTACAGCATAGAAAGGGTTAAGATGAAAACAAAAGCTGTCATGAAAGCTCCAGTTTATATGTATATATATTAAAAAAAACTGTGTTTGTGCTGAATCAAAACTGATTAAGACGGCTGATGCTAATTATTGAATCCTCAGTCAATGCATGAAAAAGATTCAGTACAGGATCAGAGCAAAGAGTAGGCATTAATGACTCTGATTGTATACATGTTTGTAAGTCAGTAAGTAATTTATAACATCTTGGAAAGAACTATCTGCCAGTGACATAACCAGTATGGTTGAGTGATGGTTCACTATATTTGTATTTGTTTCTTTATTAGCTTCCCCCTCCCCCTGATTTTACCTCTGAAGAATTCACTATTTGAGTGAGAGTTAGAATTTCACTATTAAACTGTGAAACAACAGCCACCTATTGCTCCAATTATTTTGCTCTGCCTTGATTTACTTCATCATTTCCTCTGGTAATTTTACTGTTCAGTCTGACTTCTCTCCAGTCTCTGGATGCAATACATGAAAAGGATTTAGTATAGAAATACAGCAGAGTACTTTTTCCTCCCTGGTAAATGAATAAGGAAATGACTTCCCTCTAAGGGAGCACAATTTAGTTTAGGAAAAAAAAAAATATGACTCACAGACAAATAATCCACAACTGCCTGGTCCAAAGCCAAATGTTCCCACATATCCAATAATAACTTAGTGGTGAGGATAGGGACACTCAAAAGACTGACTAAGGGGTTAGGTGCATCAGCAGCAGCAATGCTGGCTTTGTATCAGAGCATAGGAGAGAGCTCAGCTATGAAGCAAAGCTCTCATCTCTCTACCCAGCCTTTGCTCCGACTCTCAACTATGGTCACTCAACAAGAATGAGAAGATTCAGGCAGCTGAGATGAGCTTTCTCTGCAGGCGGGCGGCTGCTCTCTCTGTACTGGGTCAAGCATGGAGCTCCGTGATTCAAGAACAACTCTGTATCAAACCGCTGCTCCTTTGTATTGAGGGTAACCAGCTGAGATTATTTGGGGTCTAAGGGAGCAGGACTCCTGACCACTCCACTCCTTCTCAAACAACTGATTGACAGGAGACACCAGGGCAGACCCTGCATATTATGGATGAATGAGATCTTTGAGCATGCTGGAGGAAGTTGCTGCAGTAGAACATGTTTGGGCTGCTGAGCTGGTACTGCATTAAACAACAGCAGTATTTCACCTATAGCAATAAGGAAATAGTTCGACAAAATGTCTGATGTACTTTCATGTGTATGCATCAAACTCAAAACAACTTGAAAGCACATAACAAACTGAAATCTTTTAATAATACAGCATGATATGAGTTAGATACAAAGAGCCAATCATTTAACAGGTGTGTAGTTCAGTTGCACTATTGCCACATGAGTGACAACAACAAAAGAGCGAGGAGAAGGAAAATGAGTGACATTGGAGAGGAAATTGTGATTATGTCATTTGGCAGATTTTTTTTTCTTTAATAAGACAAATAGCAGAAAAGTGTTGTGTGTGAAGATGAAGACGCTTCCAGCCATTGTGTGAGTAGACAACATGTTGCTAATCATGTCCATCCACATCTGCTGCATCGCAAGAAAACATCCAAATGGTACAGGGACATAACCCACGCAGTATATTGTGCTTCAACCTTTGCTTTGTCTGTTCTTTAAGCATGATGAAAGTAGGCCAGGTTATTAAAGCAACATTACATAGAATTTGGCATTTTGTGCAATTTTTGTGCAACATCTCTGTCACAAATGCAAATCCCAGGTCTGTAGGTGCTAACAATGTTATGTGTTGAAAACTTGTACCTTGAAGTAAACATGCATGGAATGCTGTGATCACTGAAGTTACATAGTGCAGAAACCAGTGATGGCGGCAGAGTGACTGTGGCAGACACCAGTCACCCTGTTACAAGACACTGTAGCACCGAAATGACTATGAAGCCATTATTTTAAGGTGAAATAGTTAATGTTAAACATGTAGATTTTTTTTAATGCTGAGAATAAATCCACAACCCAGACTTACTTGCTCAATTATTGATTAATTCATCAAATTCTATCCTTTATGGAAGTCTGAATAAAAAAAAGACCTTGTCGCCCAAAAACTGCAAGTTTTATTTCAGATAAAAAAAAATATATATCCAATATTCAAACAAAATATTGAATAGTGAATGGAGCAAGAATTGTCTCTGTGAACAGATCTGAGTGTTTCTCGCCTGATATGTGAGACTTTGTAACAGCTAATGACTATGCTTGACTATCAGGCGCACAAGTGGGTAATCATATCCAGCAGATATGATTGTCACCGCTCTCCACAGAAATTACAGCTGCCATAAATAGCAGGGATCCCTGCATTGGTGGTGTGTCGGTGAGGGCTGATTTAAGCTGATAATGTCATCTCACTGTGACACCCTCTTGTGATACTGCGACTGCTTTCTCGCTTATTCTCTCGCCTCTGCGTACGAGGTGTGCGAATGTGTGTGTATGCATTCAGGCAACAATTTTCTTTCAACATTATTCACAGTTGAAGAAGGAAATCTGTGACAACGTCATGGGCCATAATACGTCAGGTTCTATTACACAGTCAATGTCAGTGTTAAAGGGTATTCTAGGAGGAGACATTATCTTGACAGTCAAACTCTACAAACATGGACCGGAGGCGATTAGACACCTCCAGTCCAAGCACGTAACATATTATTCAATTTTAATCTTGAGACTTTGCTGACCCCTCAGCACATTTTACAACATGAATAATAAAATACTCTGGAGATTTTCTTTTTGAGTTGATTGTTAAAGCAACTCTCCCCTATACTGCTGTGAGAGCTTCCACAAAGAAGATCTGCCAATTAGCCAATTAGCTAAGGTGAAGATGAAGAGTGCAGAGACCTCATACAGAAAAAGAAGTGTCTACTGTGTTTGCTAAAAGGATTCACAGGTGTTGAGACAATAACAGACACTGTCTTCTTTGCTCACTAGAGTAAAACAACACACTTTTGAGGCAGCTGGCAGGGTAACAGTCACTGCAGAATACATGTTCACCTCTCTCAAAAGTTTCAGAGGCAAAGAAAGGTTCAAACAGTAAGTTCTTCGACAACTTTCAGTAAAAAAAGATTTGCTTATCAATCCTGAGGACAGTTGCTATCTCTGGAGACAAACAATCCCCAAGGACACCCCGGGTTGGGAATAATTCTGCAAAATAGGAGCCATTCTCCTGGGCAGAGGATGATGTAGCATGCCATCCTGCGAGACAATACTGTTGAGTGTGTGCCGTGATGAAATGACAGAGCTACGTGTGCTCACAAAGCCTTTTCATGACAAAAACAGCCCTGTTATTGATAATACTAAATGACGTCTGTACAATTTCCATCTCGATGCACTGTTGGGATGTCACTGAATAATTGCTGTCTCTGTGGCATCCAGAAGTACGAAGCCCACACCATGCGTCGATGGGAACCAATTCATTAATGTGGCCCTCATAAGTAGATTACCTGTTTGGCTCAGGAACAGGCTGATGGAAACACAGAGGCGAGTCGGTGAATGAGGTGAGCACAGCGAGGTGCAGCACAGCCCCAACATGTGATTCTGTATCAGTCATGTAAATGAGCAATTCATTGGAACCTTGGGTGACACAATGGTCACTGGAATGTATGTGCCTTCACTTTTAATACACTTTTCAGCAATCCAATGTCTGTTCTGGAGATTAACAGCCCAGGAGTGTCATTGGCTACACCGGACTTGTGTCAACACATGCTAACAACTATCTTGTGGCTGAGACTAATACGTGTTTCGTACAACAGTTCTCTTTATGATACATGCAATGAGCTCAGATTCAAAAGATCTGTATACTGTCACTGCAGAAGAAAGGGCTGAGATTTTTTTAAAAGTTGCATTATAGTCAAAGACTTAAAATGTGCCTAAGTCTACATCTGTGCCGCCACCTATCCTACTCCCTCTAAAGAAAACTGTAGCTGTTGTTTACGTTTGGTCTTTTTAAAGTCCTGTTGGCTTTATTGTGTCGAGCTGAGATGATGGATTTAATAAGATCAACCGAGGTGGGTGGGGGAAGCACTGTGTCATGGTGTAATACATTGCATTATGTTGTGAGCAAGCGCCTGTGAGCGCCTGAGGTTGGGGTGCGGTGCATCACGCTTAAAAAATGCAGGGCGACTCCAGAACAGCCCGAAGTTGTCAATAAAAGTGAACTTAAAATTTCTACATGCAGTTTTTAGTTCAGCTCTTGCATGACTTCCTTCAGAGATTCTGGGCATGTTCACATTAATCTAAAAACAATACATTTTCTCGGAGCCTTCAGCTTCAGTGGTTGCAGCTTCAGTAAAAACTCTGGTTCCGGATTGGGCCTGGAAACATGTGCTCAAACATTATTAGGTTTTCCTTGGGTATGTCCATGATTGTGAGCTGGGTATGAAAGTGTATGTGGAGCTAGCACATGGTGTGATTGTGTGCTGCATGGTGTGACTGCCAGGAAGAGCCAGAGCTGACATGTTATCACTTCCCTACTAAGTGGCTCTGCCTGGGGGTTGTACGCTGCTGAGAAAGGCCAAGGGGGGTATGAAGGTGTATGAAGTGTGCAGATTAGTGTACAGGTGCATCAGCATGTAGACAGAACGGCTGACAGACAGGTTAGATACAGCAGACGCTGACAGGTACATAGAAGGGTAGACAGACATAATTTCATAATTAAATGATGATCTAAGTGGGGGTAGCAGATATAATGAGACCTGAGGATACCGGATAAGGTAAATAGTTTGTGTTTTCAACCGTCAAGTAGTATGCAGATTCAAAGAGTCAATTAGACATAATACCGGGATAACGGCATGTGCTACTGAGCAGGGCCAAAGCCACTTTTCATTCCTTTCATATTAAGATGAGAAAAATCCCATCCAGAGAGAGAGATAAAGAGGAGGGGAAGATGCTGACATGTCTACAGGCAGCGGCAGAGAGTCCTGATGTCAACATGAGAGAGGGCGAATGGAATGCCACTGAGAGGCGTGGGCGGCACACAGGTGTCAGCGAGCACTCTGCCCGAGGGCCAATGGCGGAGTGATGCTTACGAGACAAGGCAGAGGCGTATACACCTCGCCGTGCGCCACAGGGGCCACTGTTACCGTGCCGGCTCTCTCTCCCTCTTTACCCATGCATTGCATCACCGAGTGATCAAGCGGTGAAGGACACGCTGGGAGATACAAGGAGTAACCTCGCTGGGTGCAAGACTGTGTTCTTCTGGCGGATGTGTTGATGCGGTGGTGCATAAAGGTCTCGAAAAAAGAAAAACAAAAGCAGACATGAGTCTTCTAACTGTAATTTACTCGTCAACAGTGTGCAGAGCCAATAAATATGCATTTGCAAATGTGTTGCGACACATTTCTGCTTTGCCGCTGGTATTACGCTGCACATTTTGCTAAGCAATTATGTATCAGCCTAATTTGATGACTGTCGAGGCAGATATGTGCTTGAGTTTGTTAGTTAGCATTTGTGTCACCCTGGTGTTGAAGTGTTTGCTCCTGCCTGACAGCAGATTGAGAGAACAACAAACAAAGACTCCTCTGACTTTAACTTAATTACACATAGGGAATGCATCTCAGCTCCTTGTCGAACAAACGCAGACAATAAAGGAAAACACTGCTGTGAATCCGAAGCTGGTGCTCTCTATTAGAACCACAGCCCTAAGTGATTTTGACAGCCAGGGCAAAGTCAGCCCATTCACACAGCAGGATTTACACAGGAAATAGCCTTTTAACCTGAATCTTATGATTCATATGTCATTAGCTTATTCAAAAAATACGGAAATGATGATCGAGCCACAGTTTCAGATGTTTTGTATTGTCATGATCTGAACCACCTGTAAATACAGCACAATGTTTACAAAAGACTGAACAATGCAAATCTTCAATCTCATAAAATTGTAAAGACTGCCATTCACATCATGACTTTAAGTGCTTTGTCCTTACATAGCTATATCTTCCTTTGTGAAAACACTCCAGTTTGTTGAAAGCAATCTTCACACTGGGATGGAGAGTGCAACATCCCTCATTGAATATAATACTATTTGAGCTGTATTGTGTGAAGGACGAACTTTAAAGATTGTAGGTTATGTCTGGCGAAACCACAGACGGAGGACGGAGAGGTGAAGGAGAGAAAGGCAAACAGGAAACAGAGATAAAAACTGCTATCATAAGATCCTATAACCATTCAAGATATTTCAAAGGTTTTGAAAAGCAGTGCAGGGTATTACAAAGCTAACTCTTTTGGCAAGAGTCATTTCACTACCTAAAATATAGAATAAAGTTCTGACACTGTGGGAAAAAAAACCCTAAACAATCGTGAATGTGACATCTAATTAGGCCACATACAGGTTAGAGCATGTTGCCTGTCAGAGAGAAAACTAAATTGGATTAACACATCAAGAAGGATGCTGGAGCACGGATCCCTCAGAAGAGCTACATGAGGCCCCAATACTGAAAGGAGGCAAAAAGCAGGGCCGGATTAAATGGAAAGATTCCACGGGGCAGAAGGTATTTTTAGGGGCCCCCTAAACACACATTTTGATATTTGGTGAACAAACGAAATGACTGCAACACAATTATTATGCTCAAAAGTGTAGTTGGGCATATATTTTATCTTATCTAATTACATTTTTCGGTATTCATACCCAACTGTTTACTCTCGTATTTACAGGGAAAGTAAGGCTAATGTTGTGCATTTATTCAAAAATTCTTAAAAGAAATTTAGAACATTTAAGTTGAGTATAAAGAACAAGGGCTTGTGCTCAGAGACTGCCCAGTCTCAATACAACGGCCACCTCAGCCACAGCCTGATCGCCCATCTGCCGTCTGTCAACAGATACAGTAGTATCCGCTGCCATACCACCAGACTACAAAACAGCTTATTTCCTCAGGCTGGCAGACTCCTGAACTCACTCTCAACACTCTTAAAAGTTGTGTTGCAAATAACTCTTAAATTAACCTTTGAGCATTGCACAGTTTATGCTAAATATGAGAGCCCCGCAACTTCTAAACACAGGGTAATCCCAAGCTACTTCATTTTAAAGCTATTATTATACAGTTTGTCCGTATCAATCGAGACTTACTCAAATTTGAGCAATTTATCATCCCCTCCAGCAAATGCTCTCTAAACCTATTTCAGCACTAGCAGTTATTAGCCCAGACTGTTTATGAGCTGCTGACTCACACTTGCTAAGAGGATTTAGCAAAAAAAATGGTGGTGCATTTCATAAATTTGCAAACATTTCATAAAACCAAAACATCTGACACAAAGTAATGCTTAAGAAAAGATTCACATTAAACTATCATGTCCTATAAGACAAGAAAAAATGTTTACAACCCCTCGTCTGATCATTTTCCTCCCTGAGCTATTCCTCTGATCACTTATCTCTCCACAGCAGACCCAGAATTTCTTTTGTATTCACAGTGAGCTACTTTTCTGGGTTCCACAAGAAAAAAAAAGAAGCTTCAATCAAAAATCTTCTGGAGGGCAAGATGGGAAACATTAGCAAAGCTGGAGAAACAGCATTTACTCTGCTGCCAGACAGTGGTAGCCCTCTGTACCAGCTTAGCCATGTCGGCCCACAGGACATCACTTCACATATTATTCGCTGGATCATTTAGCACACAGGACGGGACGTGGCCAGCATATATCTGGACGCCTGTAGACGAGTGTGTTGTCCAAACTGGGCCAGCCATTGAGGCTTGCAATGTGATATCACACAGTGCCATGGAGGTACTGGTGCCATCCAGCATGTTTTACTGTCAAATTACTCCTCCTGTCCAAATGATCTATTCTACCACAGCAACACCTGGAGGCCTCACCCACCTCTCTAACTCACAGATTGCTGCAGGAACAGAAATTGTGTGTTGGACAAGTTGCATGGCGCACCTTTAATGTTAGTTTGGTTTGTTCCCTTGTTCCTCCTTTTATTTTATTGTCTTGCCAGACAGAATTATTCCCCTCTAGTCTCTCCGTCACATATCTGATGTATGACAAGATGTTAGAGGAGATCTTTCATTTGTCCCAAAGCTTCCATATCATATGCAATAATATATTGCTTCACCATTGCTGTAAGTATTAAGGTGACCCCTCTACCTGTAAGTAGTTGAACAAACACTTCAGGAATCCAAATACAAACATAATTACTCAGTGGCTCAATGGTGTTAGGTAGTTTGTGTCCGTGTTGCTTTGGTATGGTCACTGATAATTATCTGGAAAGTTAGTTTAATGATAGGTCACACTGCTTTTCCTCCCTGGCTTTCAGCATCGACCTTTAGCTGATATTTGGGATGTGTGCAGTGAGTGTGACATGGGCATCTGTTAGACAGCCAAGTGATGCCTGCCTACTTAGCAGAGACAAGTGAAAGGTCAGTGCGCTCACGGTGCTTAGCAGTTCAAGGCTGAGGGCAGCCGATTCAAACCTGCGGCTGAAAAATCAATCATGCCCTTCAGAAGTATGAAAAGCGCTCGGCACCTCCAAGCTGTGATTCAGAGAAGGAAGGATAACGGAATAGAGTGATAGATAGATGGATGGAAATAGAGAGGGTTGAAGTTGATTTTTTTAAATGTAGGTTTGCACTGAGGCATGATGATGGTGTGTGGGAGAGCATGCTGTGGTCTACAGCTAACACTTTAACTGCCTGGCAATGATGAGTCCGTTTAGAGCACCTAAATCACTTGTATACATGTCTGGCAGGACAACAGTCGCTAGAAGGCTGCCAATAAAAGAGCTGTATGCTTTGAAAGCATGTCATCTGCCTAATTATGTAAGAATCACAGCCTTGTCTCAATTGGAAATGTGACATGGTCATGACACATTTGTTTTCTCTAAAAATGATGAATGCCCTTTTCGTCCAGATGGCAGGAACACTGGATGGTGGTAGGGTTGTGTCGTTCGCAAAGGTGAACGAACGAATCTTTCAAGTGAACGAAGTGAACGGAATCACTTCAGGAACTGATTCGTTCCTTTCTCAGTTCAGTTGAGCTCAGCCGCGAGCATGCCGGCTGGGAGTGGTACTGCCGCGACTCACTCAGAGAACTGCGAGGACGTGATTCACGTGTTTTATCAGTTCAGGGAGTTGGAGAGCACTTAACGATTCGGTGAACGAATCTTTTGAATGAATCATTTTAATGAACTGATTCTAGAGATTCAGTACAGTAAAAAGAACTGCCGTTCCCATCACTAGATGGAGGGCAAAGGTTTGAGTTCTTGTCTTCCTTTAATTTTTTTCTAAAATGAGCAGTAGTGTGTCCATGGAGTAAATTCTTTCTTTAATTTGATGAGTTATTTACCGCTTTAGGATTAGTGGCTAATGGTTGTGGAAGTCTACATATATACTTCCGGTTGTGGAGCCATTAGTGAGTCAGACTCCTGAGAACTATAAATCAATGGCAACTCTGTGATCAGCGATCCGCTAAAAAAGGTAGACGCTATGGTCTGTAAACATAAAAAACTGCAGAAAAGAGATGTGCTGTTCATATTAATGGCTCAAGTAACAATGTCCAATAGAGAAATAGGGAAAAGCTATGTTTCTCAAGGCTGACAAAAGTTGTATCTGCACAAAAGGCACCTTGAAGAGTGAAACCAAGTGTGCATGTATCAGGGAGCAGCAAACAAAACATCAACACAATCATTTTAGCACACTGTCACTAATTGTGTTATTAGTGGGGTGGCAGGCATAAGTAGAGACAGCATGTTGTTGATTGTAGTAATACTCAATGTTGACACTGTAAACTTTGCTAAATGTATAACTAAGAGCATCACTCAATAATGGGCTGCAGTGCTCCTCTAAGGAACCTAAGTCAGTCAAGTTTTGTTTGATATACAAACATATGAACACCTATGTCTTATAATACACTATATCGGGCCTTTAAAACTACTTTTTCAAGGTTCATATTTGAAAAGTGGAGTGCCAAGAAGGCCAGACTTGGTTGTGACAGCATTCACTCTATTATAAGACAATGTTTCATTAAAATGATTTTTGAAGTGGTTACTTTTAAAGTGAAAAAATATATCACAAAGCATTTTCAAAGCAAATAAAAAAATATATATATTCAGCAATTACAGTTAGTAAATTCAAATTATACTTAAAAAAAGCAGTTATGCGTGCCACGTGTACGGAGGCTCAGTCTTCAGCCGAGTCCAGGTCAAGTTCCTGCCCCAGGCCCTTCCCTGCATGTCTTCCCCTTTCTCCCCCCTTTCCTGTCTGACTTTCCTGGCTGTCCTATCAGAATAAAGGCTAAAGCCATTTTTGTCTCTTTGGTGTTTCTTCAGATTGGAGGTTGACATCTTTGCAGCCGGCTATTTTGGGGCTTTCACAAATTGTAGTGGACAATGAGGTTCTGGTGTTGCACATTTTTGAAGTCGAGTGATGTCGATTTTGCTTGAAATGGAAGGTTATTTAGAGGGACTTTAACTGTCAAAATGTTTCATTTTGACGCAACACAATGTTCTTTGTTTTATTGCCAGGATTGCCACAAAGTGGAGCACTTGTCTACAAAATGGCAAATGTCAGGTGCACTTTTCATAAGTTAAGAGTTTTTCAAATGTTATCTGGGCTGATGTAAATACTCACTATGACAAATCACTATTTCATGAAATGTACTTACTCGCGACCTAATCCTGATAATGTATTTACTATAGAAAACTATAGATTACAAAAAGACAGATGCAAATATGTTAATATGGGCCATACCTAACAGAAAAATAAAACAAATAACTATAGCTACCAGTGTGTAGCCAATATCCATTTAATCACAGTGAGGACAAAACTTAAAAATAAAGAAATTAACCCCCTTGCTAAGGGGAAAATTAAGGGCTACTGGTTGTACAGTGAGGACAGAAGTCAAGGAAAGGCACAGTCAGAAAGAAACTGAAAGAGACACACAAGCTGAGAGGAAAAACTCAGGGGATGTGGGGGGCTTGGAGGGAGGGTGAGAGGAGGAAAATGACATACTCAGAGGCGGTGAGGCAAAAGTCTCATGTGATTTAGAGTAGATTTAGAAGGGGAAGAGCTGTGGGGGAGATAAGCTGGACGGAAAACTGCTCCGGCCGCAGGTTTGCAACAACAGGGCTGGAGAAGTAGCCGCAGCACAAGAGGGGGATTCACAGAGTGGGACCATGTTAGATAGCAGCTTACCCCTCTTCATCTCCACACACACACACGCACATGCGCACACACACACACACACACACACACACACACTGGGGAAAACTAAATATTCATTACCTTCCCATGTGCTCAGTGCTAAAGACTTCCCCAAAGGCTTGTGCCTGTGAGTTCCATATAAAATAGCCTTTCACAGTGATTAAGTGATAGAGCTCCGAGAGATGTTTTCTCTTCCCCTCGAAAAATCAGTCCAAAATGTGATATCTCTGTTCATGCACATTAGCAATAATATATTCACATATTAAATATAAAATAAAAAATCCATTATGAAAGACATTAAATAATTACAGAGTTAGTTAAAACTCCATTAAGTGTTTTTTTTTTGACGATTTGTTGGTAGGGCGGCATGATTCATCATATTTAAATCACTATTGCAATTCATACATCAATGCAACTTTACTCATACGCGACAGTGTGAATTTTGCATTATCTCAAACGCTCCTGCTTCCCCAAAAGCTGCCTGTAAATCACATCACATTCCACAAAGGCAAGTTCAGTGTTGGATATCAGAAATTAATTCTGAGTCCATGACCACAGAAAGATTTGGTTGTAAGTGATCCGAGGGGAGCACTGATTTTTAATAATTCCTCTTGGGTCTGATCGAGTCACACAAAATCCTGAGTGGAAATCATCACAACATTTGTTTGAGGCCAAGAGGGAATTGAGCTGTTGAAAAATGCCCCTCAGTGTTTTTTGATACCTCTATAATTCTTCATTAGTGAGTTGACTGGATTTTTCTTTCTTAGAGTGGCTTAATAAGTGCAGTTTTCAGTGGGATACTGGAGATCTGATGCCATGCTGTTACTGAAGAACATTTGAAAAACCCTGCAGGTAATGTCGAATATCAAGGCAGCAGAGAGGGATTTAAGATATGCATAATTTCTGTTTTGGGTGTTTTAGCTGATAGGATCAAACTACATCATTCTAATTTAATTGGTTTTAAGAAAGCGATACACACCTTATATCTGATACGGAGGAATTCTCAGCCAGTGTAATTTTGTCAGGGCAAATTCATTGCATTGGGTTTTGGGAATAAGAGTTAAAGGCATCCTGACACAGGAGAGTTTGCCACATATCTTATTGTTGCAGTGATCTTAGAGAAGAAGGTCTGCCTTTTATTTCTCTTGAAAGATGTCATAATCTACCTGGAGATGTTTTTCCACAGCCAGCATTCACATTTTTGACACTGATTTTTTATCAGTGTGGCATTTCTTCATAGTGAGTAAACGTTTACCTTCGTTGGGGCAATAGCCTCAGTAACATTATAATCTTAGAGCTGAAATGATTCATAATTATTGTTAAGATCATGGACTAAAACCAAATGATATTTACTCCACTTAAAAAGGAAAAGGAACATGAAATCCAGAAGAAAAGCCTGCCTATGCTTGGTGGAAGGAACACAAGAATGAGAGGGCAAAAAGAAAAACTGTTACATAAAGTAACAGCATGAAATATATATAAATTTTTAAATAAAAATACAGAACACAATCACTAACTAAATAAATAAGATGATGACACAAACTCCGCAGCAGATGATAAAGATACAGTATCAAACTACCAGATAATCCCTCCCAATAAACTATAGCCACATGGGATTATAGAGTCAATCACTTATCAGCTGGCTGAAGATATAACTTCGATCAGCAGAGTTGATGAGAACAGATCGGCGTTGAGCTGTCGCTACAACTCTGTGGTGAATTCGCAGGCTACCATTTTGGAAAGTGAGGTAACGGGAGGGCTGTTAAGACCATGGTAGAAATATAATTGACTCACATAGTTCTTCGTGTTTCTGTTTAGATATAAATAAAATAAAAGCAAGTAAGTATTTCCTATTTTATATTTTTTCCATGGCTCATGAGAGAAAATTAATGAAGAAGAAAGTGAGAATCTTTTATGGACAATTTACTGATTTGTGCAGCCAAACTAGGGGGCAAAAAGACATTCAAACCAACTGGAACAAACCCCCAGTGGGGTCCATATATACACTTGGTCTGTCAAGCTGTTAGAGCTGATTTTTGCACATATCCAGCAGACAGAGAACAACAGGACCTTTCCATTTGGATCATTTCAGGCCACTTGGCCAAAGTAACTACAATACTATAATTTTTGGGGACCAAACTGCACTTTATTGACCATGTAGTGTTCGCTTCATGCTGGACAGGCAGTGCAGCGTACACTCTGCATGACTGAGGGGTTGATGAGGGCGGTTAGAGTTATCTAGTATACTTGTTGTCTAGAGACCTAAAACAGCGAGCTAAGCGGCTTAAAGCTGTGTAAAGCTTCAGCACTACAAGCACCCTTTTCACAGTACACTGACTCATCTGGTATTAATACCAACAATATTACTTAATGCGGGTTTAAGGATAATATCAGAATGGTTAATCCAAACAACTGTAAAATTCTAAACATAACATTTGTATTTCTATAGAAACAACATAAAGTGTTTCGCTTAAACCTCCTGAAAAGAAAGTGGCGACATGCTGCTATAGTAGCAACTACTGTGCAAGCCATTTATTTTAGCAACAATGACTGGGAGCCCCTCATTTCCCTCTGACAGATGGAAGGGACCCACCATAAAGCAGGAGCAGGAATCATTAAGTCAGCCGAAGCCCCGTAGAGTTGTTTTAATTGTGTGCTCTGGAGCTGTACGCATAGCTTACCTGATTGCTGCTATAACTAACTGCCTTCACAGACGCAGACGAGATCTTCTGCGGACATTTAGAGAGTGATTTGTGTTCGGGAGGTTCCCCAGGGAGAGACGGAGAGGCGAGGAATGAGTAGACCGAGCGAGCAGATTGGACGCTCTCCGCTGGAGAGAACTTTGTCCAGCAGGAGAGGCCCGAGCACCTGGCTAACGCTTTCACGGCTCACAATTTACAGCAGGCCTGCCACTGCGTTTGGTTATCATTGTCAATGTGTTACCCCACAGAGGTATGTGCCTATGGTCCCGACCTTCCATTCGTGCGTCAGACGGGGCACTCACTCAAAGCCTTAATCAATGGCCCTTCTATGGCCGTGCTGCTGTGCCCATGTATCAATCATGGAATAAAGCTGAGCAACAGAAGAACGTGAGCACACACACAAAGTGCTGGATTAAGGATGTAGATACCCACAGATACACAAAATAAACCCTGCACATCCGCAAAAGACCGGCAGATAAACATACCTGCACACAATCAAAAACACACACAAATCTCAAATGATGTGTTGACGGGTTGGACAGGACTTACACTCCTTGTCTGATACATAAAGGCATATCAAATTCTGTTACAGAAGATAGTCTGCCAAGACTCCCTACTTTGACTGACATACAAGCAAGTGAATCAATCCACTTAAAACAAGCTTTACTTTAAGCTCCCAGACTCTGCATTGTGCCAGGCAACTTTGCCATTAGACCTTAAAGCTTCACAGTTTGGCAGGGATCTCATCTCCGCTGCTGACAGGTACCCACTGCAGCACAACAGAGCAGGCAACCTAATGCTACTTTTTCAAAGCAGCTTCAACTGGAGTGTTAATAATCCATGTTTATTTTCAATTATAAATGACTTCTTGGTCTCCTCCTGAGTGGAGGAGTAGCATCATCACAGACAGGCTCCACCCAGCAGAGCCATATATCGTGTGTGCGCAGCAGAAAGTCATCTCAGAGAACTATAGATTATGTTCCCTCGCCCTGCATCTCTCTCTGCCAGTTTACCATCTAAACATTTAATCTTGTCAAAAGAGACTCTCAATAAACTCAGAGGGAAGCCCTGCTTTGCCCTCGGAGAGAAACAAATGTGGTTTATGGCAGTGATGATCTGCAGCATCTACTCTGAAGCTCTAATGCATATTTACACTCAAAGCTTATTAATCAGTCACGCAGGGAAAAAAGAGCACGACAAAGATGGAGACACAGAATCAAAACCTCGGCCATTCTGCTGAGTGTTGAGAGCACAACAATGCGCGGTTAGCTATCGTCATAACAAGATAATACATTCATGAGGAGTAGTGACTTCATGGTTATTTGCAGCAGTTCAAGGTAGAATACGATATTCACTGACTGGTTAAACATTAATCAAGTACTACAGGAGCTGAATGGAAGATGCGACCACAGTTGTAAAAGTGTGTCGAGCTGTTCTTAAGACACCGTGTCCACTTCCTGCAGTCTTTTTCACCGCCTCATCCTGTCTGGCTGCGCTTTGATGTGTGAATTTAAAGGCAGAGGCAGTTGCATCAACAGTTGTGTCAAAGAGAGATGTACCTGTACTCCTCCTGGGTGAAGATTGGTATACGCGAAGGCTGGAGGACAGTGATCTCCACCAAAGTGCTGTTAGTTTTCACCGGCTCCCCGTCATCATAGGCTATCAGAAACAACTGCAACGGGCGAGAGAACACACACATAAGCAACACACAAATGCAGGCACCAAAGTATTACATTCTGTTTTGTTTTTTTTACCATACTACTACTCGCTACACAAACAATTCCCTTTCTGAGGTTGCCAGGCATCTTTTTGTAGACGTGTTCGGCATCCTAATAAAGACAGACTGGCAAAATAGGGTCTGGCAAGCAGCCTGCAAAGCTCCCACAGAGCGAGTATGAATGTATTGATCTACATTCATACACTGTGGAGAATGGGGCCTGGGGAAGGCGGGGGGGTGTGGGGCGGCAGGGGAGAGGAGAGATAGACTGAAAGAGAACAAACACAGGGAAATGTTTAAAGAAACAGAGAAAGGGAAACACAGGAGAAAAAAAGACAGAGGCTGACAGATGACATGGGAGGGTAAGCAATGAATCCCCATTAGGAGCTAATATCACAAAACACCTGGTCCACTGTTCACAACTACAGATGTGGACATGTAAGGTCACCTTAAGCTGGTAAAAGAAAATATACGAGCCCCTGAGTGAAGCGCAATGAGAAAATGTAATATCACAGGCAGCATACACAAGAGGAGCAATGACATGATCACAGACTGTTCAGGAGACAAAGTAATAATGCTTAAAAAAGTCAAGATGCACAAATATGACCTCCTGATCTTCACTGCAGCTTTGCACTGAAACATGCGAGGCAGAGCAGTAAACATCAACTATGACATCAGCTACGGACAATACTGGCCAGTGCCATCTTCATTATCACATCATCACCATTAACTCAACATGTCAAAAAAAGTCATTTGAATACACTCTCTCTGTTATCAAAGAGGCTTAACATTTGTCTTTTTAAAATATAATCTTGCAAAATTCATTCCTGCTTCATTAGTACTGCAGAGCACTGAAGTCATGCTGGGATTACCTGACGGGCATCAGTCGTTTCATTTCGTGCCTTACATTCTCTGACTCATTCACAGCTGTCTGGCTATCAGATGACTACCAGAGTACAACAATCATGTCAAGTCAAGTGGAGCTTTAATTGTCCCCAGAGGGGCAGCTGGTTGTGAAGCAGTAAAAACAACCAATATCAAAAAACACACAAGCCAATTAAAAAGCCATATTTCAACCACATGCTATGACTCCCATTACTTTAATAATGCCCATGCAGGTGTAAATGATCAGCCAACAGCCCAGCTGCCTCCTATGTGCTATATTTCTGTTATTGCTATGTTCATGTATGTGTTTAGCTTGGATTCCCTGGGAGCTCTTACAGGATGCTCTCAGGGAATCTGAACTACCAAAAATATAGCCATGTCCATGCGTACAGTTTTTTTGAATCCATTCTGGCCTTTCGTACATTTAATATTTTTAGGTTAACTAAAAAGGGACCTTTTGATGAAATTATTCAGAAACTAAATATTTAGTGTTTATGTCTAATGGGAAGAAATGGAGAGAGTTTGTGAATGATGATGCAGACACCCACGTTTATTTTACGATTGGATGTTATCAGTATATGTGGCATTATTTGCAAATGTGAACTCAGATTTTGTTGTACGATATTGTTAGAGTATTTGAGTTTGTACATTGATGATAGGGATCTTATATAAGAGATGTCATGTGACAACAACAAAAGAGTAATGTCAATATCTTGAAAGCCGCACACTAGCATTACAGTGGCAGCTTGTCACTGCTACTTTCTCCATAATCACAGCCACTCACCTTAAAGGTGACACTGGGCTCTTCATTAAGGTTGACCTTAGTGATGACTCTTCCGGTTTCCTCCTCAACATCAAAGATACTCCCACTATACGGTGACCTGTCCAGGTCCACTCGGTAACGGACAAAACTGGCTGGAGTACCCTGGAGGAAGGAGAGAGAAGAACAAGAACAACGTCAATCCTACAACAGAATAAAAGAAAGTGTGTCAAAGTAATTTGGTAATGTAAAATGAAGAAACGGTTGATGTTCTTTCTGTGTAGCCAGTGTCTCACTCTGCTAATCAGACAGCCTGATATACACTCACTGTCGTTCATTGATTCAGGCCTCTTCCCTTTCATTTGAATAAAAAAACTTCTCCATTAAACTCACCCCTCTACTCTCCAGGGAAACACACTTCCATTCATTAGCAAGAGCCTGGACTTTAATATGACCCTTTGATTAAGATTAATCACGCTTCCTGATTACTAATCATCTCTATAGCTTATCTTATTCCAGTTTCATCCCTCTGGACCTCAAATTCAGTCTGATTTTTAATACACTTTTTTTGAAGCTGTGCTCGCTTGCCTGAACTGATTTTGGCTCCCCAGGGACCGGTTAAAAACCTGGGGCTAGAGAGAGGTAAATCCTGTAGTAGCAGCGGCTCCCTCGGGAGGCTTACTCACACAAATGTGTCTTTAAGAGGTTACAAAACTATCGGAGTGAATTCACTTTGGGGATTTCAGAAAAAAGGGGCCTCATCTCTAAAAGCTCTTCAAATTGTTTTCGAACATGTAATGGAAAAGATGTCGGGATGGGATCATTAATAAAAAAACACCTGCCAGAGAAGAATCTAATACTGAAGCTTCAGTAGTGATACCTTCACAGTGACAGCAAGTGATTTGCTCAAGGCTATACATACAGTGCAGGCAACCTAGTAACAGCATCCAGCCTCCAGTTCTTCTTCCCACTTGTGTTATTAGTTTGCCTTTTGAAACCTCTACAATAATTCTAACTTAGTCCTAGAATACCAGCTCAGAAAACTTTCTTTTTCAGTCACAAATGAAAAACTTTATTACATCTTGCGCAAAAGGAAAAAAAGCTTCATACTGGAACGTCTGTCTCCATGGTAAACTTCTCTCTCATTCAGCGTGATATCAAAGCTGACGTTATGGGTTTGAGTGGCACGGTCATGAAAACCATTAGTATCACTTCTCCCGAGGTCGATAGTCGTTACGCCTTATTTTCCACAAAATAGGAGTAGGAGCAGTAATACTATGTACGCCATTATAACCATCAGACAAAAGAGGAACGGCTCATGTTCCTCGCATCATGACTACGAGCAAGAAAGCCTCTCTTTCTCTATTTCTTTCTTCGTGTGTGCAGGTGTTTAACCTGTTCAGGATCACCGTTTCAACATAGGAACACCTTTCACTAAGAGGTAAATGAACCTTAAAATGGGTGTTAACTAACAGGTTAAGAGCCCCTGTAATAGAGAGAAAGAATGTGTGTGTGCACACATTTCTGTGTATTCTTTTATTTATTTTTTTCAGCAAGCACTTTACTAAGCTCTATTCCATCAGAGGTGTATATGACAGGCAACCTGTCAATAAAGTGCTTTGAGCTCCTGATTCCAGGTCAATAAGAGACTGGGTTAGTCAGCTCCTGTTAGGAAATCTAATCCCTCTGTCTGTCAGACTCCCCCGTCTCACTCACTGCCTTTGTACCCATGGTAACACAATGCTGATTTCCTTCCTAGACAAGCACTGCTGAAAATGTTCTACTGTACAAGATTTACCTATAAGAATGGTGCATCTTGCATGAGGGGGATAAACACGAGTTCAGTTTTAGAGCTGTAAAGGCAGCAAAGTGTAGTGGGAAAAGCAGGAGGAGGCAGAGTCTCCATATCCCTCAGCGGTTATGTGTTGCAGAGAGTACATAAGCTTACCCAGTCCTGGTTAGACCCCTCACCAGCAGGAGCTAAATAACCAACATCAAGTCCAGTCATGCAGAACTTGGTGCAACACATTCAAAGCTGCAGGCTGTAAGTCCAAGGCAGGTGAATCACTGGGGGAATACTTTTCCGTTTTTTCAACATGGAAAATAAAGGACTTGATGTGTGACTTTGGTCGAGTCTCCAAAAAGAACAAGGGAAAAAAAATGGTACGGTATACAGATAGGATGTGAGCAAGTAGAGCGCTGACTCACTCACCAAGTGCAATAAAATATTAAGGTGAGTGGAACTGCCAATAAAAGAGGTTCAGCTGAGGTGAAAGACGTGGAACCAAACATTCTCAAGACTCTCTCAAAAGGTGCAATTTATAGAATATGGTCAGAATTCTAGTTTAAAACGCACTAAAATTATCAACAGTATGTGGAAGCTAATAGGTTTGCTGCTATGTCAAAAGAAGGTATGCACTGATGTTGGCATACTAACCAGCCTGACCAAGCCCATCATGTCTCATAGTACCATTTCGAATGTCAAAGGGCCCTAATCTTTCATCCCTGCACTTTCAGTTGGGAAATGTATGTGAGCTGCAATTTCACTATGTTGTTTCAAGAGAACAAATCCTTGTTGGAGCCTCTGTAAATCGCCTCCATACTGTATCCCCATTCTCCCCTAGCTGTGCTTGGTCCCAAAATAATGTCCAGCCACGTTCAATTCTGAGCCCAGTTGACCTGAGATTTCAGTCTGGGCAGAGTCGGTCTGATAATAGGGTGACTAACTGCATCGCTTACACCAGGTTGCCATTTTTTACACATTGCACCTTTAAATGTACATGCTACTGACAGACTCAATGAATACTCAGAAAAAAAAAAAACATATGATGCTTTTCCCCACAAAACAAAGTTTCCATTGCTCCTGTGTTGCCTCCTCTTAGTCATACATTCTCTCTTCTCAAAAGGATGTCACAATTTCTCTTCTGCATTGTGTAATTTTGTTCCTTGGTTTGCAGATTTTCCCCTCAAAAAAAAAGAAAGAAAAAGAGAAAAATCTTCATAGCGCCAGTCCCAGGAGAACCTGCGCAGATATAGTGAGGTGGAAGGAAGGAGTCTGAGGAAACATATCTACGTCTGAGGCAACTGGTGCATGACTCACACAAGTGAAGATGCTAAACAAGACACCCTTACAATAAATACACACAGCACTGTAGCTCTAATGAGAGCAGCTGAGCTTTGAAAACATCTTTAAAAATGTATCCTATCAAATGCTACAGTTGAAATTGGCTGATGTTCTGAGAGCAACATCTAGCGAGGAGGTAAAAAATCATCAAGCAAGGCTTTTATCTCTGCTACCTTTATTAAAGACACAGATAAAGTCAACATGCTCCTTGTGCTTTGAAGTTTATCCACCAATGTTGTACATACTGCATATTTAACGCCAGACATCTTTTTCTTATACTCACTGGAGGGTCTTGGTCCTCAGCAAAAACAGCTGTGATGACGGTTCCTTTCTCTGCATTGGGTGCCACCATGCCCTTATACAGGTCTTGGGTAAACACAGGGGAGAAGTCATTCATGTCCTAAAAACAAAGAGATATCATAAATGTAGATGTATCAGTTATATATTGGAGACATATTGATTTCAGTGTATTCTACTGCTGATGCAGTATGCATGCTGAAACAGTCCTGTTTCATAATAGCAGTGCAGATTCTGCAGCTGCTGCTTTGTTTGATTCAGCTAACACTTTCAGAAATTTTCTGTGGATTCAGGCAAATGTTCCCACTGCAGTAATTAAACATGCCCCAGGCCTTGTCTGTGCACTTTAAGAACATCAGAGATGAATGTGATCACATGTAAACATTTACTGTGATCACACCATACCAGATGAAATAAGTCCATTCATATTCTAAATTACAATGCTTTGAAGTATAACGCACAGAAAATCTGAACATACAAAGAACATGGAAATTACTTTCTGTAAATTGACATTTCCCTTTTTTCCCCAAGCCATGTGTTAACTTATCAGTAATAAACATGACATTCAATTAAATTGTAGCAGAATTGTAAGACTGCTGATGCTGCTGTGAAATGCAATGTTTCATCATTAATGTATTTTTCTTTGTTTTATCTTCTTGACTCTACAGTACCTGAGTAAGGGAGGTAGGCGAGCGTATAGTCATTTCCAAATAAGACTGGATGGGAATAGAAAGCCAATTGCTTTGAATAGCAACAATTAATATACTGTACATGTAATAATTGTTAAGATAATTGTCCATGAGTTCCTCTCCTCTTAAGAATATGTTTTTCATCTTTTTTGTTGAATGTTTGAGCTTCACTGTGCAGAGTGATAAATGTGCACAGCTTGACACAAGAAGACTATTTTCCCATTCATTGCTGAAAGTGTAAATTTGCTCTGCGCTCATTCAAAATTGGGTTTTAAAGAGTGTTTAAGAGGTTACAAGTGTGATGTGAAAAACTTGATGCCTTCAGTGAACACATACATACATACATACATACATACATACATACATACATACATACGTATGCATACACTTAATGGACTTTACACTGAAGTAGGAGACATTGTGTGAGGCAGTTAAACTTTGAAATTAATACACATTTGCATACACACACACACACACACACACACATATATATATATTAGGGCCGGGACTTTAACGCGTTAATCACGATTAATTAATTACACAAAAATTAACGCGTTAAAAAAATTTACGGATTTTAATCGCACTAATTTTTGCACCGCGGAACGTTTCTCACTGGATGAGTTTCAGGGGTACCGATTATACTGAAGCACCAACTAACGTTCATGCATAGCATTCATGACTTCAGACAACAACAATGAACGAAGAAGCAGATGAGAACGCTTTGGTTGGCCCCCTGGATGGGAAACTTTGTTTTAAAAAGCGGACGGATGGCAGCGTAGACAAGAGCACGGTTGTGTGCAAATTATGCAAGAAGGAGTTTGCGTGTCACGGCAGCATATCAAGCCTCAGATATCACCTAAATGCTAAGCATATAACAGCTAGCGTTAGTGTGGGAGCTAGCGTGGACGTTAGCCCGACTCCGAGTACAAGGACCCAAAACAAAGTGTTATAGTTTACAGAAGGTCTACCTACCTATAGGCTACCTGAATCTCTGAAATGTATTCCTAAATATGCTATTGCTACACTTTATGGCACAAATTGCACTGGTCTGTTGGTCTTGGAAAAAAACAAACAATGTTTTGTTGCTTAAGCTTATGTATTCAGTCATTATTCAATGGTATACTAAAATCCATGTGACAAAAATTGCTTCTCACTGTTCTCAGGTCAAATATTTATATGCGATTAATTTCGATTAATTAATTACAAAGCCTCTGATTAATTTGATAATTTTTTTTAATCGAATCCCGGCCCTAATATATATATATATTATATATATATATATATATAATATATATATAGATATATTTATTATATATATATATATATATATATATATATATATATATACACACACACATTTGGACTTAAATGCAGCTTTCAGTTTGACTTTTCGGGCAAACAATAACCACGCAGACATGAAACCACACAAAGATAGCATCCTGCAACATCAAATTGTATTAGAAAGCTGGCAGGTTATGATTAAATGATATAATATATGACAAATAAATAACAATAATCCTAACACTGGTGCTCAGAACTACACAGCAACTGCCTCATTTCTCACTTTTGAGGATCAAACCGTTTTGTTGGGATTCACTGATATCGTGCTCCTGATGCTTCGCACTGACTTTAACCACCTCCTCCCTGTAAATAATGCACAGTTGAGCTCTACCACTCTATGGGCCTGTGAAGAAATGAAATCGCGTTAACCGTGCAACCCCTGCTTTGCTTTGTGAGAATGCAAACTCAGTAAGCCCTTCACATATCTCTCAGGAATAGCTTAACTCTGTAGTGTAACCGCTGGAGCCTGATCTTCCTTTCTTTTGACTTCTCTCTCTACTTTCCACTGTTTTGACTGAGCCATGGGCAACAGTATGTGTTCTATTAACTCAGTGGTGGAGGGCAGCCTCACTTTGATCTATACATGGGTTAGTGTTTCCTAGCAGAAAATCTATGATCCAGTTCTTACTTTGAACAAGTCTTATCCTCGTGCCGCAAGTTGCAAAAACACATTAGTGTTTTGCTTGAAACATGCATGTGCAATGTGTGCGCACACACATACAGTACTGCTTTTCTATACATGCATATAAACATGCAGACAAACACACACAGGGCGTCGAGGAGTACAAGAATTGAAGAAAAAGTTGGAGAGACTCATCCAGGACAGTCAATCCATCACTGCAAACATCAGACGAAAGAGACAACAACACACAACAAAACAATACAAGGGAAAATCAATCACGAGCAACCTCAAATAGTCAACTGGAGATGTAATATGAAAAAGGAGGTGGAATCAGTTCCATATCTAGTTCCCGAGAAGCCAGCGTGAATCCATTACGCTCATTCCTTGCCTGAGCATGCAGCGAGCCTGCTTGAATAAGCTTATGCGCTTCCTCCCATTCAGCGTAATATATAGACAGCTTAATGCTGTCGACTTTGAGACAGTCACTAGGGGTGGACTGTATTCATAATGTGGGTGCGAAGATTTTGAGGCACAGAATTACTCACAGAGCAAAAACACAGCTATTAACACACACAAACACATACGCACATGAATATCACAACACAAGGCGTCTAATCCTTTCGTTGGGATTCAGCTGTTAATCTCTTGAAAGGTTGTAACATAATTGCTGTCACAAAGCTAATGAGTCATTCAGATCTAGGACAGCACAGTGCGCAGACAGAAACACCTTCCCATCAAAGTGTCTTTGTGTAGAGAACAAGCAGGTCAACAGGCCAAAATGTGCTTTACAAAAGAAGATGTACTCAGCTTTCATGCTGCACAACATTGAATTTCATATAATAAAAGGAGCGCAGGTGCACTACCGTACAATAAGTCCCTGCTCTATTATTGTAAAACCCTGCTAATGACTCACCACATATTCACTGCCAGTGTTGCTGCTCCTGAGGGACAATGAGGATAGATGGAAAGAGAAAAGACCACTGAGAGGTTGAGACTGTCCGGGGGCTCTTACCGTGATGCGGACCGTGACGGTAGCTTGCCCCGGGGGCATGATGCCTCCTTGGTCGACGGCTTCCACCTGGAAAGTGTAAGAGGCCCCCATGCCCATAGCTGCCAGGTCCTCAAAGTCCAGAGTCTGCAGCACAGCCAACTCCCCGGTGAGAGGGCTCAGAGAAAACAGCTGTCTGGCCGATTCAGTCTTGATCCGATACGTGACATTGGAAAAGAGATCTGAGTCCACCGCCTATGAGAAGGACAAGGAGAAGGTTGTACAGGTAGAATAATAACAGGACAATAAGAAAAGAGGAAGAGGCACCTACATTTTCAAATTTGAACATATGCAGAGATATGAGCATTGTGGCTGTGGACAATGAATATTAATGTTTCTATTTTAATTGTGCGTTTCTATGCTGCAGGGGTTACTGACATCAATCATTTATAGGTTCTGATTAAATTAAACCACCAAGGAAAGCTTAAGTTGGTCCTCAATGAATAAAAGCACAACTAGTTTGCTCAACAGCTCTTGCAGTATATGATAAGACACATATGGATGCTGAAACACATACACACTCCTGGAATATGAACTGATTCACAAAAAAGCACGATTCCACAATAGCTGAAACCGGGTTCATGAATTTACATACACACAGCCTCGCAAGCATTTGACCTCCATTACACATATACCACTTTGACACCAAATTAAAGTGTATTTGGAGTTTTTTTATCGCGGTATACCCGCAAAAAAATGTCGAAATGGCTCATCTCCCACTGCAAGGGGAGGACTTTCCCTCTTTCCCTCCCAAACATGCCAGAAAAACAGGACATGAAGACGGCAGCAGATCATATAACTCACCAGACTACATCCAGAAGTAAACTCATTCTACAAACTCCTAATCAACAACATTCCGACCAAGACATTCGGGTCAGACCGACATGGATTTTTTTGGGGCCAATGCCGGAGCTAAAATTATGTGGGGCATTCTGAAACTCAGACATTAAGCTTTTTTCTGACTGCATGGCATGTCTACATGAGTTTAGCTTATATCAACAAATGATGGATTTATCATTTTCTTTGTATTTAGGTAATGGGTAGGTGTATAACAACATAATAAGTTATCATAATAATAATAACATTATTTGAACTGCACCTCTCTGATGCTCTCTAAACGTTAACACACATTTTCTTTTTCTTGCTTAATTTGATCAAAATGTTCAATGATTGACAAATGATTGATGTCATCTTCTGCATATTTTTTTTTTTTGGGGGGGTGTACAATGGTCACAAACAGTCAGGAAATTACCAATGCCTCTGCTATTGGTTGCAAGTGGAACTCCAAACTCTTTACGTTACGAAATGAACCCAATAAAAACAAAAAAACAGTGCTGCTGTGAATATAGCCTCAATGTGCCCAGTCATAAGGTTAATGTTATATGATAAAGTGAAACTATGATCAATAAGAGTGAAATTGCAGCTGTTACAGAAAAATAAAGGATGGGGATGTTAACTTCAGCTCAGCTCTGCTCTGCTCAGCTCTGCTCTGCTCTGCTCTGCTCCCCACCATAGCAAACACTGTGGTGAGCATGACTGAGAGATTCTCCTGAGTAAGGATGCACACTCAACTAGATAAATAGCGTAAGGGCATCATTTCTGAGGAGAACCATAGTCATATTCCCTGAATTTTATTAGGAAAAATGAAAGTATTAACATTGGCGTCTTTAGGCCAACTTTTGGCCAACAACGATTCTTCTCAGATAGGCTATAATCGGCCGATTAAATTGTCATCAGGTCAATGATCGTCGCACATGAAAAGGGGTGAAAATAAGCATGTCCACATAGGTGTTTTGTTTCCATGATAGCCGATCAGATGCAGATTGCAGCCATTCACATTTAAGACAAAAACCAGATGTTAGCAGAAGGACCTTCACGGTTTCCAGCCCCCCCACTCAGTCACTTCATTTTCTCAGTCTGTGTCACTCATCTTTTGCTCTTGCTGGTGATTTTTTCTGGAGTTTTGCCAATCACCTCGTTTGGGGTCGAGCTGACGTTGTCTGGGAGATTAATGGTGTCACAGTGCCACTGTCACTCACCCTCAACCCCTCACCTTCCTGCTTCTCACCTTCCCCACTTGCTTTTCCCCTCTGTGGGAACTGTCACTCACAATATGCCAGCAATAACTCGCCCCTCCACTCTGGGGTTTGCCCTGCATGGTTCCCTTATACTACACTTTAGTGCAGACACACACGTGGATGTGTGACGGCACTGAATATACCCAAAGACAGATTCCACCAAGTTAAAAAAGTTTTTCATTGCACTAATGTTTGTCATGACCACTACAGCCCGATTAAAACTTGAAACATCTGGCGTTGAGTCTCATTCTGTAAGAGCTGACATGAGAAAAAAAAAAAAAGATCTTCCTGCTGTGAATATAACACTGTGTATGTTTCTGTGTGTATAAATGTTTCCGTCTTGAAGTATTTGACACTAAAAACACTAAATTGCCTGCACTTGAAGTTAAAAGATGCTAAAAGCCTGCTGCTACAACTCCTGTGTCAAGTACCCCTGCTGCGTTATATAAAGGGAGACAGGACACGTAAAGGGATGGAGAGAGGGAGAAAAACAGCAAATACACACATGCATATAAGTACTTACGCTTAGCTTTAGGATCACAGTTCCCACAGGGCTGTTTTCAGGTACGTTCACCAAGTACGTTTCCTGGGAGAAGACTGGGCTGTTGTCATCGATGTCCGTCACCTGGACTGAGAGGGTCAACATGGTCCGTCGTGGATCCACTGCCCCATCTGATGCCTCTACCACCAGGTCATACTGGTTCCTTAGCTCACGGTCAAGAGGCACTCTTGTGTAGATGCTGCCATTAGCACTGATTATAAACAAGTCAGGATGATTTACAATCCGGTAACGGACCTGGCCGTTAACTCCTGCATCAGGATCTGTGGCCTGTGGAGACAGAAAATAATCTCCATTATGGGAATATATTTACAATCTTTCTTTCTCTTTCTTTCATGTGCATTTATATCTAGGCAGTCCGCCCATCTTCATTAGCTCCCCCTCTCCCCCGAGTCTTTTGTTTGGACGATCAGATACTTGCCAGTTGTTCTGCTGATACAGGATTCAAACCACCATTTAATGCTGCCAGGCTCCTAAGGCAACTACCATGACAATAATTCACTGCACCACCATATCTGCACTTGTTTGCATAGTGATCTGTGCCAAGGTAAAAAAGATGGAAGCATACTAAGTGGCTAATGCTACAAATGTCATTATCTCACACTGGATGGAGAGATGTTGTATGCTGAGAAAATAAAACTCAGTCAGCGGGCCTGCTAAATGAATAGTCAATATAAAGTCAACAACTAACGCCCTCTCACTCCTGGTGCTGTGAAGTAAACCGACAACCCATGGGGACCACTTACAATCCATTTACATATGTCAATAACAGCAGCGAGAGATAAATATTCACCGACTAACAGATGTCAGACCTGAAATGCAGAAGTATTTTCCTTTAGGCAAACAGCAGCTGTTGTAAGTTTGATGTGACCATTATGTGATCCATTAAAGCCTGGCTACATTCTTAACACCTTACATATTCACGGAGGCTGCAGGTACAAATGCACTGCGGCCACCGCTCATGTGTTTGAGATTCCTGCTCTTCATATGCCAGATTAGAGTCTTTGTCAATGACTCGTAAGTAATCGTTTGTGAGTTAAAAAGCCAGCAACTCTTTTTCATGAAAATTATTGAATCACCATTTAATAGCGTACGTGTGATCCTTTAAATAAAAGCTGGAAAAAAAAAAGAAATGGTTACAGTATAGGAGAGGCAGATTGGTACTATTCTGTGATGCTGGAACAATCCCACAGGGCTAAAAAAGTTTGCTGCTCTGCACATTTTAATTCCTGTGTGGATACGACAGGTCATATCATCCCTTTGTACATGTGGGAATGTGTGTTCATAGTCCTACAGTCTCCTGTGGGGTGATATTCTTTTGTTAAAATTGAGAGAGAGAGACAGAGAGAAGAAAGTTGGGAGAGAAAAAAGAGACAGAAGGAGATCGAGCTACATTTCATCTGTCTGTTCATCTGTCAATCATTTTTCCACCTCAATAAAAATACGAAAAAGGCAGCACAAAGACGGGAAAAGGGCTCTATAAGGAACTGTGGAAGAAGGGGGAGGATACACACACATTTAGTTGCTAAAAGCTGCCCCCAATTTGTTCTACAGTGCCTGACAAATATTCAAAGCCGAGGCTAAAAATTGGACCTCAGCATTACGCCTTAGCAAAACAGACGAAAGCACATCATGCCATTGTGTGTACGGATCAGAACTTCTCTGCAGTGACTGCATAACAAACATTCTTGCTACTCTTTGCCTTGTGTGAGGTGTAGTACCATTCACAGCCAATAACATCAAATGACAAATTAGCATATTTCTGTATGTGTACTTGAGATCTGTGAAGGGCCTGACAGACGCTTCATTTCTGTGGATGATACAGATACTGATATTAGGAATTGAATAAATCCATTATATATGTATCAGCTGATTTTTTTTTGCAAGGATTACTTAGATTTGGTCATTATACATTTCTGACGAAGATATGTAATGGAGGTGGGATATTTTACATATTAAACATAAACGTAGTCTGAATTGACATCGGTGTTAAGGCTGAGTATCATTAAAACTTAGATACCAGCACTGATACCTTGACTTCCATACCGCATTTTGAATTATGTTTTGTCGATACCGAATTTATGAAATCCATTCTACTAAAAGAATACTTTACACATACACGAGGTGAGCACTGTCTCTGGATCAACCTAGTGTTTTTCCTGCATGCCTTGAGACAGCCAATCAACAGCCCTATAACATCCTGGCAAAATAAGCATGCCGCATGCTTACTGGCTGACTAATGCTGATGAGATGAACAACTTAGGTATTGAAATGTGACATTTTTCAAAGCAATTTGGTGGGTGCAACATAGTATTAAAGTTCTATTCCCCAGTCTTAATCAGTGCCCTGAAACAGTAACATCCACTATGAATATATGATTTTAACTTATTCAATGAATCTTTATCTGCATTGTAAAAACAAAAAAGGTCCCTTGTATCAGGCGACATCGAAGCTGATACCGATCTCTTTAAGGCAAAAATGTCCAATAATATCTGCCAACCGATATATCAGTCAGACTCTAGGGCAGACAGGTTCCCACATGACCTGCAGCAGACGTTGGCAGACATGATAAACGTGAGTGGTCAGGTTGTAAAGCCTGTCCCTGGTGGCAACTGTAAAGCCTCACCCAAATCATTAGTTTGAATGAGTTTTTCAGGTCTCTTTTGATGACAACTGGCACAGACTTTAGATTGTGAGCTGGTGGACGGGCTCGGAACATCAATGGAGGGAGCAATGTAACATCCTGCAGGTGGCCGCAACACAAAAAGCAGCTTCAGCAGGTGGCTGCTGTCATAAAACTACAAATCCACGCAGGCCTCTAACAAATAGCGCCTGCACCTCCTTTTTGTGCTGCCCGCCTCGGTTGAGTGTTTATTTGCTTATTGAATTTACAATAAAAGATTTTTCACATTGCCGTGAAAAGCAAATGTCTTCACTTGGGTGCAGGATCAAACTCACATTATCATGGAATATGCTTGGAAAAAAACATGAACAGCATTGTGTTCAACTGCCTCCCCAATTAGCAACACTTGCAGATGATGCTTCCATGATGAGTCTGATAGGGACGCTAATCGATTCACCCCACGGTCATCTGCATGCTCTGATTCGAGCTCCCTGCTGTGAGCAAACAAAATGGGCTTGTATGGTGTCAGGTTTGTCAGTCACAGAAGAAATTATTATATTAGCACAACCAACAATGTTGTCCAATGTGATAACCTAGTGAATCGTCTTACGCCTATGTAACTGGGTGTAAAATAAGAACAGGTGTGAACCAGTTCCAATTACTGAGAAGATAATCCAAAACGCATCAGGGCTCGCATTAAGCTACTTATTGGCATTACGCATTTGCACTGCAGTCATCTTCACCGCTGGCAGCTGCCTGAAGGCTTGTGCTAAGCTGCACTATTACTCCGCTGCAGGTAAATTCATGGTGCCACAGAAAAAAGATGAACTGATCTTATAACAAGTCACTTAAATGTGAAATTATTGAGTAAACACAAAACATATCTTATTTCAAGCTGTTTTTATCTCATCCATTCCCTCATCTGTCACTGAACATTGATTTAGACAGTCGTGTGACAGTATGATGTGACAGCTCTGAAAGGTTCATTTGCTCAACAAAACCAACTCGTAATGCGCTTGCACACTAATCTCTGACAGAAAATCCACATCACAGTTACAGAACATTTGTCAACCTATCAGGGCGGGTGATGAAACATTGAGAAATACTTGTGGGTGTACGTTAAGTGACGGTCCCCTGGCTCCACGACTTTTTGATGTTCTTATTTTCTCTTTAGACGGATGTCAGTTTCAGGTGAGTCCCCCCCAGTGTATGAACTCGACGGATCTGAGCAGCAGCATCTCAGTCCTTTTGTTTTCACCTTAGATGAATTCTATTACTGGTTAATGAACCACAACATTCGACTGCAGAATCTGTTAAAAACAAATAAGACCTAATGTTTCTTTCTCTTCATTCATATATTCTATCCTTCTTGATGAAATGAGTATGTGAGAAAGGGGTATTAGACTTTTTTACTTCATACAGTTATTGGCACTTACAATCTAAATTCCAGTCGTCATTATCTAAATTTGGTATTTTATTAATCTAATAGCTGAGAAAAGATTCTGGGTAGTCTATTTCCATCGTACCCTGTTGCCCAAAACCAACAGAAACCTATTATACCTACACTTAATAATGATGTTATTTATATAACAGCCCAGGTGTTTTCTTACTTTGAGGTTCCACCTTAAGTCTCCCTAACTACAGTGCAATGAGTATGATCTCTTAAAATGCGAGCATGTATTCCTAGCATGAAGAATGCGGAAAACATCTCTCCACCATGGAAGGATAAAGCGAAGAAAGCAAACCAGAAAGAAGCTGTGCAGGACTAGAAAACAGGCTGCAGAATGACACAGAAACAGTGGGTTGTAACTGTACAGCATTGTGGCTGGTTTCGTGCGTGTGTGTGTGTGTGTGTGTGTGTGTGTCTACTGTATTTACACTTGCCTGTGATAACTTTGCTCATCTTCCACAATGTCACAAACATCTAAGTCTCTGTGTTTAACGGAGATGTACTTTCATATTGCACATTTCGAGGGCTAAGTGCTTTATGGCAGGCATAAAAATCCATCAAAACAATTTAAAATGACAATGAAAATCAAATGAAAATCGAATAAAAAGAAATCAAGACAAACGTAACTCTAGACAAAAGGATTTGCACAATTATAGATGGATAACAGCTTCAATAAAGCAATCTCATAAAAGCAGAGAAAAATAAAGTTTTTTTTTTTTATTTAAGTGGCTGAAGTTGTGGAGAGTTTAATACAATTAAGAGGAATTTAATCTGTGTTGTTTTTAAGCTAAATAAAGCTTCACAGCATACATCTCTGACTCATAGCACTGCCAGATGACACATAATGGGAGTATATTCAGCATGTCAGATATGCATTTATGGTATAAACATTTGTGATTCAAATAAAAGCAACACTTATCTTTTTTAAAATCTTATTTAAGACTTCTTGGAAGCCAATGTAATGATGTAATAGTTTTGTGCTCAGTTGTTTAGAAGCATTCTTAATGCAGTTAAATGTTTTCTGCTTCTCGGAAAGACTCGATGACAGAACACAGCAACAGTCCACCCAGCGAGGGATAAAGGTTTTATGAAAAGCGCATAATATTCGGGGTAGTTTAGTGAGTTCATGTTTCAGTATTATAGTAACTGAACGGCTGTGCACAGCCCTGCTGCCACAGAAGACAAATGAAATGACCCTGTTCATGCAACGTTACTGTGGCATCTTCCTGCATTCTTCATGGCGTACTGTATGAAGCTAGTTACGAGCACAGTTACAGGTGTGAGCTAGGCTGAAGGAAATCATATAGTGTAAAACCAGACGCTGCTCAACAGAGGTCCAGAGCTGCTTTCATTTTGAATGTGACATACAGTGAAAATGACTGTTGTTGTGTTTATGTATTGTCAAATAATCTAATCTAGTGGATTATCACTAGGTCTGCAATAGGGTTGAAATGATATGAGATTCGTGTCACAGAAAATATCATGACATAGGGTACTAGAAAATTATTTGCTATCAGTTAGGAATTAAAACAAACATTTCAATATAAATTCACAAAAAATAATGTCTTGGAAGACATGAAACTTGATATAACATTAATATGGTCTTCAATGCCGAAGATAAGAGCAAGTACACAGTATGATAACCACTGAATGTAATTTACATGGTTTACTGTGAAACTGATATACTGCTACATCCCTCGATGACAATATTGACCTGTATTTTGGAGATTGTGGCTATCAAGATTTTATGAAACAGTGCAAAAAGACAAAAAAGGGTCTCCATCCCTTCTTGATCAGCTACAACAGGCTTAGCTGTAGTCTCTCTATGTGCATGTGCACGGAGAGCAGGACTGTACAGAGCTGATGTTCTTTTCTTTCAGTCAGAGAGACGAGCCTTAGCTCAAGTTGGCAAGGAGCCAGAGAGAGAGAGAGAGAGAGAGAGAGAGAGAGAGAGAGAGATGGTGGGATGGGCTAAGCCCCAATCTAGCTTCTTCCTGTATTTGTGAGAAAACACTTGGGGGTGAGGCTGCTTCATGCGAACACAGAGCTCCTTTCAGATGCCCTTTTGTCTTATTTCACAGTTCATAAACTCGCAACATCTTCTGGTGGTCCTTTTTATTACCCCTTCAAAACGTAATGGGATTCCTAATGTTAAAACTATATATCCTGAAAGGTGACAAATGTGACTGACATGAGTGCATGTTTACCTGTGGTAATCTTTTTGTTTGCAATAGCAATTATAAAGGACATGACAAGGAAATGAAACAGCACTGAAATAAACACTCTTATCACAGTGTCCTTGCTGATTTACTGGAGTTATCACAAAGAAAAAAAACAAAACATTACGTGTATAATATCTAAAAGGTTTAAAGCCACAAACACTTTTGTCTCCAAGCAGAAATGCAGATAGTTTACCTATAAAGGCAGAGAGAGTATTGTGAAACTACTAACCAATATGTAGAGGTATATCTTGCCCAAGACAGATTGATATGTCAAACCGCACAACAGTGCAACTCATTAACACAAGAAATACCCAATCTACTGCACACGTTCATTAGATTGGATAACTCATCATCAAACTAATTACATTCATTTATTATGAAAGTTATTTCACCATTATCTCACTGTGAACCATAATTATTCCATTTTACTTTGCAGATTTGTGAACCTGCATCAGAAAGCGGTGGCTGAGACAACTTACAAACTCAGACCAAATTCTTTTTATGACATAAAGACACAGTTTGACCTCAAATACAGTTATATTGCCCAAAACCCCCTGTAAACCCCCCAAATTTATCCTTGTTCACTGTTTTGAAACATCTGGAAATGAGCCACTATAATAGATTTGTAAAAGGGAAGTGCTTGAAAAAGGAAAGAACTAACTGTCTATCACTATATATAAAAAATCCCCACCTCTTTTCCATCGATCAAAGTCTTCAGTGCCGTTTTTTGTTATTCTTTCAATGAAATAAACTCCCCAGTTCTGATGTAACTGATGCTAGCAGCATCATCTATGCTAACTTCTTGGGGAGCCACCATTGTTGTTTTGAAATGAATGATCTTCTTCAGGCTTCTCTTGCTTGTCGTCACATCTAAACCATGATGTAGCTGCCAGTAGTTCTGATGGAGTTCTCTTCTGAGTTTCAAACCCATATTTCAAAACATTGATTTTGGAGGATGTGGGGATTTGGGGGAGCTATCATACTTAAAAATACCAAGTACATTTGAAAGAAAAATGGAAGCTATATAAAAGAGAAAGACTCCTGGATTTCATCGCCGCATCTGCCATCTTTGTCCACTTCTCATTACTCCATGATTAATCCACTGACAAACATCAGGTCAATTAATCTACAGTAATTTGAAAAATCTGGCTGCGCAGTGGTGCTGAACAAAGCCAGTCAATGGGAACGCAGCGCTGATGGACAAATCTGTC
The DNA here is from genome assembly GCA_903131615.1 of Diplodus sargus. Taxonomy (NCBI): domain Eukaryota; kingdom Metazoa; phylum Chordata; class Actinopteri; order Spariformes; family Sparidae; genus Diplodus; species Diplodus sargus. The sequence continues at coordinate 3,690,088 of CAEMYA010000074.1, read as the reverse complement.
CAACAACATAGAACTGTGTTGGAAAATGCAAGGTCATTTTTCAATGGGCAGCAAAAATGAGAACTGAGGGACACCAAGTTCATTCAACAATGGAAAGAACAAATGGGATCTATTGTAAAACAAGAGATATAAGGGTGACTAATTTCAAAAGAACGACAGAAATATCACGCTTACCGTGACTTGTCCTACAAACAAGTTGGTCTCTTCTTCTTGGACAGAGAAATTAGTGGGTGTGGCGAAGTCAAACTCAGGGTCGTTATCGTTGACATCAGTGACGACAATGTTCACAGTGGTAGTGGATGTCTGGAAGAACAAAGACCATAATAAATACCACTTTTATTCACTGCTCCTTGAAAATAAGTATTCGTGTTTCAAAAATAAAAAAAAACACAGACACATAATTGTACATTTGGTTTATGAAATTTGGTGGTGAAAAAATCTGGTGAGAACTTTTAAAAATGGGTTGCCTAACAAACAAAAAATGATTATAGGAAGTACTTTTGACCCCAGGAATACTAGGATGAATAGATTTTTAAGCCTGAAAAGATCACGGTCACATAGAGAAACAGCCTAGATTGGCAGCTATGTATCAATGAGCGAGGAGCTATCATGATGCATAAAAAATATACAGCTTTTCTTTTAGAACTGACTTAAAAAGACAATTGCAGAACAGTAGTCATGCATGAGTAAACAATATTAATGGGGAACAAAAGAAAAAGGACACATGCCTGTTAACACTGTTAAACACTTCCTGTCCAGGAAAGAACTGGCATTTGAAGACAACATCTGTAAATTTCACAGAAGACCACACAGACTGTGGTGTTGATAAGCAGCAAACCGTCTAGGTAAATTGAATGCAAATGTATGATTACTTAAATTAGGAAGTTAGGAGGCATTACAAACTGAGCTAAGCAGGGAAATTTGTTAACAGAGGTGTTAAGCCACAGTTAATTTTGCATGAGGCGGTCGACTTCTGCTTTAATATGCTGCAGCAAACTCAGCAGCATGCACAATTAGACTCATACATAATTCCTAGTTTGGGGTTATAAAAACAAATCATCCCATTATACAATAGCTGTATCCTAAATGGTCAAACTACTGTAACGTTTTTATTAGTTATAGATAGAGGGAAAAGATCTGGAAACTGTTTATTTTCTTGTCAATATCTAATACTACTGACAGGTTAACATGCATGGTTTATGCATAGTTTACTGATACCTACAGCGTCAGTACCCAGTCCTACAATAATAACAAGATGTATACTAGAACACTGCAATTTGTTAACCACACTAGCAGCATGGCTCTAGGGAGGACACATCAGTCAGTCCAACGCTTTGTTCCAGACTGAACTTTGGAGATAACTATTGGATGGATTGTTAATGTATGCAATGCAACTGCACAGATGTTCACAGGTCCAAGAGGATTACTTTGGCAGGGGATCGCCAAAGTCCAACTTTGGCGATCCCCTGACTTCAATTAGCACTTTCATCAACAGTAGACAAATTGACAGAGAATGAGGGGAGATGCCATAACTCTGGGTAGCAAAATGACCAAAATGCATCCAGCTTGTTTATCTGCCATACCACCGATCAAATTCATACTGAGAAAAAAAACAAAAAAATGTGGGCATCATACCACCAGAGTTAAAGCAAACTGCTGCTAATTGTAGTTTCCCTTAGCTATGTAGCTCAGTTAGCTGTGCAGCTAGCAATTCTGACTGGAAAATCAGTAGCCAGGGGAATTAGCATTTACACTACAATGCTAGCACATGAACTTTAAACTAAAATAGGCTAACTGCTGGCTGGTTAGCATGCTAGCTTTAACAGATATCTTTTCAGCACCAGACATAGACATCAAAAGCTGCTCATAATTCACATTTGGTTGTTAATCCTTCTTAACTTTTCCAACATTTTCAACTAAAACTCTTAAATATTACCCCATTAAGAAAACAGATAGAGTAGGAGCCAATGTACTGGAATGATTAATTGAATAATACAAAATAATGATTTTATTTAATTCCTAAGCTCCCATCTGTTGTTGTTCAAAACTAGCCAAACAAAAGTCCAACCCACATTTAGACAACTTGATGACTTAAATGTAAAAGTATCCCTTTGTGTAGAATGTCTTCTTGTATTTTTTTTTGTTGTTGTTGTTGATACGAATTACCTGTAGTTTAATCAAATCCATTTTCTCATACCAATATCTTATAATACAGTATACAAAATGAGTAAGTATTCGCACTTTGTAACACTAACTTTTTGTGCCCATCTCCAATAATTGGTTAAATCCCAGGTCTGTAACAATTTGTCAGATGTAATGTAGGTGCTAACTTCAAATAAATCTCATTACGTCATAACAATGTTATGTGTTGAAAACTTGTATCTAACAGTGTTATCCTACCCTGCCACTGAAGTGGCATAGTGCGGACACAAGTGACAGAGGGGTGGAGGTGGAGACACCATTCACCCTGTTTCAGGATACTGTACCATCAAAATGGATTTGAAGCTGTTATTTTTTTCAGGAAAATGTTGCTTTGAATTCTAAACAGTGATTAATCGATTAATGCTAAATTATTAACGTCTCTTGTAGGGGCAGAGGGGTTGTTTCGTTGAATATGTTAGTCTAGTCTGCCTGACTCATTGATTCTTTATCTGACTGAGTTTTTTGTAAGTCAAACTCTTTGCCATTAACCATGGCGCTACATCAGTAGTGCTATTGATAAATCCATGGTGCTGTGTGTGGTGCATAAGTAGCAGATGGATCTGGGTGAAAACTTTTACATTTTTCCAGTAATTGCCCTGTAAAGTACAAATTTACAGCGCCGCCACTCTCAGTTTTGTTAAAAAACATAGAATAAAACATGATTACTGACAACATGAATGCCACAACCCCAGAAAATTGAATATACAACGACATATATGTCAAAGAGCCTTTAGACCAAATAGACCCACAAAATAGAAGAAAAAAAATACTATGTGTATATATAGTACATTCTTTTCTATTTTGTGGGTCTATTTGATCTAAAGGCTCTTTGGGCAAAGCATAGATCATTTGAGGCGTTCCCTCATTTGTGGGGCCATTGGGTACCATTGCCGTTAACCTTCAAACAATGACACAGTACACACAGCTACAGCACTCCTATAAATCAACACAAAAAAATGGCTGAATACACACAATCTATGATCTCTCAGTGGGCTAGGATGAAGCTGTATGCAAACTTTGGTGTAAATGGTCTCCTTTGGGGGAGGAAGGATGGGCGGTTTGTGGGAGGAGTTGGCCCCTGCAAGAAAAAATACTTCCCAGTAGACTACTGTTTGAAGTTGCCCTGGCAGATGAGACATTCAGCAGCACATGCCACGAAGGAAATGGCCTAGTTAGTGTCACCTTCATCTCACAGTCTGTTGGGGATTGCTTCACCATTGTTGTTTCCTTTGTTCGAGCTTCTGAGATGTAAATAATCATTCCCTTCATGTACGGATTGACATGATGAAAGCCGTCACACTACATGCCTCTTTTGCGACTAAAACTAAGAGGACACAGTTCAGCTTAAGTGCAGTGATTGGGATCTACTTATTTCTCATTTCACAGCAGACCTGAAGCTAATTAGCCTCTCCATCCTTGCATGGGTGTTCTTATCAAAGCCAAGAAATCCCACCTCTATGGCCATGAGTGTGATTAATGAGCTGCTATCATTTATTTAACATGAAATGAATGGAGCTGTGTGATGTCTCGCCTTCTGTCCTCACAGTCTGAAATATCCAGAGTTGGCTGATGGGGGTTTGACTTTCAAGTGACGGCCCTGACCACAGGCCGTACTGAAGATATGATATAATCAGGCTGTTAGGAGTCATGTCCTCCCACCTCCAAGGGCAAGAAGAACCGCTTTTTCCAGCATCCCTGGGTGAGTTTTGGGGGAATTGGAGTCTGCTTGGCTGTGTGATTACAGCTTGCGCTGCTGAGAATACAAATTTTGAATTGGTCACAAGGATTTGCACAATTTGTTTTTTGTGCTCTACTAGATGTAAGAGTTCAAATTCAACAAGTATTATGGAGGAAAGTTTGTGTGGGTGGGCATGTTTGACTATAACCAAAGAGGAGCACTGGGGGATTATGGCTTACTTCATTCCTTGTGTCAGTTTCCCATGGTTACCGAAGTGCTGTGCTAATTACACATCCGAATCCCTGGCGTCCCCCCCTCCATTTCTCTCTCGCGTCCTCCTTTACACTCCCCTCCCCATGTGCTCATTTTCCCTGTCTCAAGCCTTCCTCGCAGTCCCGCTGAATGACTTCCTCAACTCCACCCGACTCAGCTCTTTACATCTCTCGCTCTCTCTCTTATTCGTCTTCCTCACTATTGTGACAGAATTTCGTCCGAGCTGTGACATTAAGCTCACAGTCAGCTTTTAATTTAATCTCTTCAAGACTTTTTTGCACACACAGACAGACACACAAGGGCGTCAGTTTGGACAATCTGACAATCAATGTTGGGACAAAGAGCAGCAGCTTGTGTTAACCTCATTCTGCGAGGTAAAGCTCCATCATACACTTCCTTTACTCATTTGTGCTTTTTTGTCTGGTCCTGTCACTGTTCATCTCCTCTGACCCTCCCACTCAAACTGTTACACACTGTTCCACATTTGCTCTCCTACAGGTCTGGCACACTCACAAATACTGGGACACGATAGCAGTGACATACGCCTCTTACACAGCTCCACTTGACCAACACATGCGGGCTGCCAACAACTGAAAGGGAGCTGTAGATCTGAGTGTTTATGCATGCGCAGGTGAGAGGGGGCAATCAACATCACTCCTGTGACAGCTCATCAGCTAATGTTCATTACCTATCACACACAGCATCTTAAAAAGGAAAGCACATTTCACCTCTGTCTGGAATAGAGACAGCTGCAAAAACTGAGCCAGCTGAGGTGAAGTCTAATTAAATTAAGACGGTTTATATGATTATCAGCTCTCGGTGGGAGACGGAGCAGCCAGCATTCACTATCAGTTATAGTGTGTGTTTCTTCTCTAGGCCAAATTAAAGAGACAGCTTGGTGAACCTAAACACACACAAAAAAACAAAAAAATGCAGTGAATGCTGCCTGTCGCCTCTGCCTAAAGAACTGTCACTTAATCTTAAAAAAACTCAGCATGTTATCTTAATGATGTTGGAGGAAATTTAAGGATCTTTCGTCCATTGAAATCGACACAACTGTTCAATCTCTGAATCGCTTCAGGTGAAACAACAGTCAAAATATACTTCTGTCAGATGTCAAATTTTACCAGCAAGTGCAAAGATCCATTTGCAAGTTTGTCTGAAGCAGCACTGAGCCACACTGGACCACACTGTATTCAGCAACAGATTGATGGACTGAAAGACCTGAACATCTATGCTGATGAACACATCAAAAATACCTCTAACATTTGCAGAATTGAATTTACAGCGTTACAAATGAATTAAAATCGATTTTTATTTAAATAGCCCAAAATCACACCCACATTGTCTCAGTGGGATTTTAGACGTCATTTTTAATGGCTAATTTTCAGTGAAAATCTCATACCAAAGAACCCAAAGTCATAGTTATAATTACCACATCTAGTGTTTACATTTATTGGAGCAGCCAGCCCTTAATATTCTGCCATCACATTGGTTTGGCACAATGAAGTGGTGCTGCTGACTCCTAGAGCTACAGCAGATTTTATGAATGTGTGACAAAAACCGCAGGGTATTTGACTCAACGTGAGTTCAAAAGCACTACCAGATTTTCCAGGCTAATGAAGCACTTGGGTTCAGTGAGCCAAATTTTCCGAGCTAATACGAGCTTGTATGAGATGATCTTTTTTAAGCTTTATGCATTTACAATGTTTAAGGGTCGTCAACCCAGAGGAAGCAAGCCAGTGGTTAAAAAAAAAAAGAGGGCTGTGCCTCACCCCTCCAGGGTTGCCGTCAGACGCTGTGACAATCAGACGGTACTGGTCGGTGGTCTCTCTGTCCAGAGGCTTTCCAAGCAGGAGAAGGCCAATCCTGCAGAGAGAGGGGTCAGGGAAGACATATTACTACACATGAACAAGTAGAAACATTAAAGGGGCACTGTCTATTTTTGGACAAGCAATTCAGTCTCAGAATTGTAGGTAGTACATCATAAATAAAGGTCCCAGGAACACTGTTTGAAGCCAGAAAGTTGAAGCATAAACAAAATGAACCAGTTTTAAATGATGTCATCCTTTAAGGCAAGTTTAGTTTGCTCAGTTTATTCAGTCATGAAAACAAAGAGCTGCTTCATTTAGTTTGTAAAGGCAGAAAAAAAAAAACAGTCCGTGAAGATCTTTCTCTTCTGATAATGTTTTTCCTCCCACAATGCACCTTTCAGTCAGTAATCACTTAAAAAAGAAAAACAATCAAGGGCTTTGCTTCTCTGCGTCATGTCAGCGGTAACGCTGTATGGCACTTTATGGCTGAAGCAGTAGAGGGTGATGAAGAAGGCTGCACTTCAGAGTTTATTTACTTCAAGATTAGACGGATTTATAAAACATGGCCGATGATAGAAGAGGATGAGTTTGGGAAGAGGAGCAGGTGGTTATCTAAATGCTCCCACTCTGTCTTTCTCTCCCTCTAGCCCGCCTCTCTGCTCCCAAAGCACACGGACTACCGACAGAAAGATTCATGTTTTCTTTCCAATGACTGCAGCAGATGCAGCGGCCCTCCTGCTCGTTCACAAGGTATAATTTGGCACTCTGGCATTCCGAACACAAAGTGTGGATGCATTCCCAAGCAGAGCACTGAATTATCTTTGTTTGCGCACACAGGCTCATAAGACACGTGAGAGCAAGTGAAAACACACACACACACACACACACACACACACACACACACACACAAACAAACAAACACACGCTCAGCATGCACAAAACAATTTCAGCGTCACACTCAAGAGAGGCTCTGCCGGAACCGCAAATGGAAAGAAAGATGAATGCATCTTAACGCACTGCTAGATTAATGCCCGCCGCAATTCCCCGCTGTCCCCTTGCTCCTTCACATTTCTAATTTAAAGCTCTTTTGGTCAAACAGTCCAAGCAGAACCTAGAGCCTCATCTTAGAATCTGACAGGCGAATTACGGAAACCTCGATTAACATTGTCTATTTCTCCGATCACTTGCCCCGAGTTTCAGTGAACTCGTTTTAAATCCCAAACACCTGATGATCTGTGGTTCAAGAGGGCAAACACGGCTTTCTAAAAACACCATCGAAATGCAGCATCATCCTTCACTGACTGCTGTGCACTCATGTTTATTTATACATATGCATGAGAGTAGTAAATAGCCTTCTGTGCTCAATGAAGCCAAAGGTGCAGGAAGCTTTGATGCGAATGCGATAATGAAGATATACAGTGATGACTGTCATAATTGCGGTGTTAATGATGATGATCTTGATGGTGATGATGACAAAAGATTAGAATGATTAAAGACACTCTGCCCACCTGCAGAGTTTATTCCTTACTACAGCTGGAGCGCTGAACTACACTTGAGCAGCTGGGTCTGAAAGGTTCACTGATTCTGTGTGATAGCGTCCTGCCTCCCATCCCCAGCCACCACGAATGAAAAGATGTTGTCAGACAGACAAGATGTTGCTAACAGTGTGTTACAGAGCAACAATGACGCAGGCAGGCTGGAGGCAATCCATCCAAAGTCAAACAGTCTGTTGGTATGTCATTCTGTTCAGATCGTGTCTCTATACCTCCGTATAGAACACTTGACTTTATGTACAGGATGTTAGCTAGAGGCAACATGAATGTTTTACCTCAGACTCAATAACTTCGATAGGATAACTCTCACTTAAAACAAGATAAAGAGGGAATTCAAGACAAATCGATGGCAAAAATGTGTGCTTGCATAATTCAAGATACTTGTCCTGGGTCTATTCATTTTGAACACCTCTTGGATTTCCAGTCTCCAACTCTGAGTAGCCAGGGGGCTGCTGACACCAAAAAACAGAACTTAGCTACATTTCCAATGGTGAAAACCTTATGGACTATCACTGTTCACATTGCTTTTTGTATTACATACTGCAGTCCTAGCTCAGCTATTGATAGCTTTGTTGTCATATAGTAGAGTGACCAGATATCCCGATTTTCCAGGGACAGCGCTGGTTTTTTGGTGACCTGTCCTCGGAAGCTGAAGTGAAATAAGAGCCTACCGCTTTAGGTCTTAATCGCGTTGTGCTTATTTAGAAGCGCCATAAGTGCCGCTATCTGTGTTTGTGTGTGTGTGTGTGTGTGTTGCTAATGTATGTACATTTACTTGATAAATATGGCCTGACGATATGTGTAAAAAAGAAATGGTCAAAATTTGTTTAACGGCAACATTGTTCAACTTTGATTAGCAAGCAGCTAGCTTGCGCTAACATACAGTACATCCTTTATTGCTTCAATTGACTATATTATCAATATTATCAAAACGATCTGTCAATCACCTGAAATGTGTTGAAATTTCCCCTTTACCATATCGCTTGTGGAGTCTCTATGAAATGGAGACACTGTTTCTTAATCACTTCAAACACATATAGCAATACCAATATATCTGCAAAAGTGACTATCAGCTGATATATTGGTCCTCTGACATATATTAAGTGACTCATCGGGGGAGAAGGTCTTGAGATCAATTTTGTTTGTAATTTCGATCCCGATCAACAGTGACCATAATAATGTGACTGTATATGTCACACATTTGTCTGAGCAGAACTTGGAATTTCATAATAAATACTAGATTTTTATGATGTATGTGTGTGTTCTTGCCTCCTCCAGTTAGTATGTTATTACTGAATGCTGCTCTCTGTGTAGCACCTGGTGGCTGAAAGACTCCGAGCCACTGATTTAAAGCTGCATCCTGCTCAGTACTTTAATGATGAGTGAATCTGAAGCATTTCCACCTCCCTTAGGGGGAACCTGCCCCATTTATAGGGAGTTATAGACTGGAGAGCTCATTATTCATAATTGCTGGACTGAACCAGCCCCATATGTATACGTGCATCTGAACATGCAGCAGTGCAAAAAATCTCCTCACTGAATCATATTGGGGTTCTGAAGGGTTGAAGAATGAGAGTGTGAACTGCACACTCATCAAGCGTACCGACTAATCATCCTTTGATTCATTGAGTGCTATACCAGCACCTGCTTGAAGATATTATATTGCAACGTTAAGGAGAGCTTGTGACGGGATTGTAATATTTCAGCCAAAGAGACAATGTACTAAAGCATAATGTGTAATAATCTGTTTCAGCGAGAGTTCTGTCACATAAGGTTTAAGAGATAAAAGTGCCATCGGAATAGATAGCGGTTACCACTACAAAACCATGCAAACAATCCTCACAATATACAGCAGACTAAGAGTGCTACAGTACAGCCTGCAGAGCTGGGAGACTGAGGATGCAGACAAAAGAGGCTCTAATCAATAAGTGGGAAACGTGCCTGGCAGGGTCCCACATTTTCAGTCTCCACACGTCGTTTGTCCCCATATTTGCCTGCTTATTTGAGGGATGGTAAAAAAAGCACTGACCCCTTTAATATTTTATGCCTTTTCCTTGCTCCCTACTAGTGGTTGAGTGAAGTAAGTTTTTCCAAATGCTGATGTTGATTATGAGAGGAGGTTCAATCTCCAGAAATATTGTCTTCTCTCAAGACAGCAGAGGCTGAACAAGGGGCAAAGCTATAGAGGGCGAGGACAACCAGCCAACTAAATGAAACTTTTTCATTTCCGCGTAGAGTTACAAATACTCTCTGCTTATCACCTTCTGGTAGCCTTGAACTAAATGTCTCCGCTTGGCAAAAATGCACTTCTGTCATCATTTTATTTCAGCTTATAGAGCAGCTTACAGCAGAATATGAATGGTATATAAATGATGACATATGAAAGGAACTTGTCCTTTTAATTGCCTCACAGGCAATATAGCAGTGTCTTGAAAACAGTAACCAATTGCGACACAATGGCCCTCTGATCCAAGACATTTCGTCATGTGCTACCAGTTAATTAATGCCTTAATAAAGAAGACTAATGGATCTGGGTTCCGTATTTTTCATGAAAACCAGTTTAGCTTATCATTGGCTGCACCTTGAAGTTGGCTGACATTTTCCCAAATACACTCTTCAAAAATGTTTGCAGTATGCTATTTCACTGTGGCTCTTTCTTACTACCCTCTACATGTGACATCTATCACATCCCTTGAAGGGAGAATTTCAATGTTTACAATCTCAATGAGGTTAACAGAAATATTCATATTTTCCATAAGTGAACAAACAAGCTTTTCTCAGAGGAGGTCCCCAGAACACTGTTTGAAGCTAGAAAGGTGGCAGGGTCCGCCACATAAACAAAGTAAAACAGCAGTTCGATATCACTGTTATATCTGGGTTGTGTGTTCTGTAGTGATTTTGGGCTATATATATATATATGGCAGTTACTTGACTACAACATTGGTACAGTGGGCAGCCAATGAGTGTAAATAAGCGTGTTTTTCAACTTGGTTCATTGGGACTTTGGTGATACCAACAGCCAGTGCCAGTGTACACAGCACAATTTCAAAAATCAGCTTAAAAATATCAACCAGAGTTGACAATCAGTAAGTCAGCATCTACTTTTGCATATCCCTAGTTCTTTCATTCCTTCTCACCCACAACCCTGTATGCCTAGTTTTTTGAGGGACCTCCCTCAAGGTCATCACAGCAATAAATGACACTGTGTTTTAACATATTATTACTGTTAGTCCATACATTTAATAAAGCATTTGTAAAACCAGTCAGCTTTGACTTGCTCATAAACCTCAATAAACTCTAAAGAGTGCTCCTGCAGAAATAAGCTGTCCAGGGCCGGTTATAGCAGGTGGACTTCAGTTTAGCATGTCTCATACCCACTCCTGTTTTAAAATTAATTGGGAGAGAGCATATGTATAAAGAAAGTCATACCAATAAAGTATTTACGGTCTCCAGTTCACCTACAGTAATCCTAAATGCCGCTGAATACCTGAGAACCTGGAAGAAACCCTCGCATACATAAGACAATCCCTTTGAAATTCCCTATTCAATCTTAAAATGCCGAGGGAACTTTTGCACAAAATGCTGTCAATCAATAATTTACCAGCCCTCTTCATCATCCGACCATATATCCATATTTCACATTCAAGCAGGCCTTGGTAGGAGTAGCTTAATGCGGCAGTCTGAACTGGGAAATGAACAGCATTCGGACTCACGTTTCAGAGAGGTTGAAGGTCTGCTGGGAATCCCCACTCACAATGCGGTATGTGATGGGGTCGTTTTCTCTGTCTGTGGCCTGGGGGACAGACGGAAAAGAGGGTTCTTGAAGATCATACAGTACCATTAAACTGAAGGTTATGAGCTATGACGGCTGGGCAAGAAAGGTCGCTGGACAGAGTAGGGGGAAACATTTTTTTTTATTTCGTTGGCTAAAACTACAATATACTTTACTGAAAGTTTCACCAGTTTATTGCCTCATTAAATTCTACATATGATTTCCATGTGCTATGTGTGAGTGTGTGTATGTGGGTCAGTGACTCACCTGCAGATTGAGCAGAATAGCTCCTATCCTCATAGCCTCGCTCACTTCCAGACTGTAGGTGAAGAGAGGGAAGCGTGGTGGGCTCTGGTTGTTGGGCGGCAAAACCTCTATGTACACTGTGGTGATGGAGCTCCTGGCAGCACAATGATAAGACACACATCAGCCCACTGACAGCATCGGTTTCTCCTTGACAACCTGTTGAGCCGTGTTGAAGTACCTCGCCCACAGCAGAGTGAAAAAATATTCACAATGCATGAAGCCACGTGGAAGTGCTTTTTTGTGGGGGTTTGATTGCAGAAGAGACACACTTTGCTTACTATTCTCCTAAGTGGGATCTTTAGCTGAAGCAGAATGGTGTTTTGAATGGCTGCTTTGATTATTTATCTATTCATTGTGTGACAAATCAGCTGCAACAGTGCATGTGAAAAATGCTCTTGATCTGGCATATACAGTGCAATCTATTAATAGTTCAAGCAGTCACTAGGAACAGAATCTGCTAATTGCTTTTTAATGAAAAGATAAACTGGAGACAATTTTAGAAACATCTCACACCACAATCTCTACAGCTCAGAAATTGTATTTTCTCGATAATTCATAATCCAAAGAAGACTTTCTGTTTCATTCAGCAGCTAACTTGTGAATCATTATGAGCGCATTGATGTAAATAAGATCTCACACAATCACACAAGCAGCTCCCCTTCAACCCCGTAGAGACACAATGAAAAATGAGACTCAGAAACAGATCTTTTCTTTCTATAGCAGTAATGAAAAGTACATCATATCGATCTCATTAAAATAATAAAACCTCAGATCAAACAGCTAGCATGCAAGGCTATTGTACGGTACCTTCTCTGGATCTCTGGGGCATTGTCAGAGGCCTTGACAGTCAGTGCGTAAGATCGTCCCACAGTTAAAGTGACACCGGGCGCCACGGTGATGCGTCCAGTGCGATTACTGATGATGAAGTCTCCCTGGGCACCAGCCAGTATCTCATAGGTCACCAGACCATTCAGTCCCTCGTCAGCATCTGCTGCTGTTAACTGTGAGGACAGACAGAGATAGACACACATTAAACACACAATATATTCTTCTCTAGACGTTGTGTACAGTTGCCAGCATCAAGCAGTAAACATTCTCAATAAAGCTTGAGACTGAACCTAGAACATTTTTTTGGTGTGTGCCCTATTATCAGTTATTGGACATATTATCTTTATTTATATATAGATAGGAACACGTTATGCTTTTCGCTGACAGCATACATGCTTCTGAGGCTGCAATCAGACCAGGCCAGCAACCACCAACTATTTCAATTATCCACTAATCTGCCAATTGATTTCATGATTAATTGATTAATCTTTTAGTCTATACAATGTCAAAACATCTGGAAATATGCTCCTCACAATTTCCCAGAGTCTAAAGTGACATCTTCAAACTGCAGCTTTCATCCAAACCAACAGTCCAAAGTCCAAAGACTCTTTATGTATTATCATAAGAGCATCACATACTTATATTGAAAAAGATAAACCAGCATTGTTTGTTTTTGTTTTGTTTGTTTTTTTCAAGGGGGAGGAGCAAGCTTTGATACCAACTTTCGTAGTGACCAAACTGTGTAATTACACCAAAGACTCTGGTGCACTCGCACTCTTGCAAAAGCGTCCACATTTTAATTGTGAGATCCGTGCTTTGGTTGCCTGGGTATTCAGGTGAGGGATGGTGGGAGCCCAATGCTGAACATTACATCAAAACTTGTATTTCTTCACATTCTGTTGATAATTTCACTTTACATACTTTAAACGGCTGCTCCCTCCTAGTGACTTCTGTTTGGTGACACATCAAGACCATTTGGACTGATGGTTTTCAAAGTGGTGGAAAGAGCGCTGATGGATACGTTTTTTGGGGGGAAGTAAGAAGGAAAAAAAACTAAGAAATACATGAACATTTAATTTCTTGCATACTCTTTCATCAAATTAAATAAAGCAGCCACCCTTTCCCCCAGGCTAATTATTTGAGGCATCCCGCTGCTTATAATTATGAGCCCTCATGGTGTAGTTGGCTTACTATCTTTAGGGCCTTGAAACTTTAATCCACAGTGGCCTGGACCTCCTTTTTTATGCTCCTGACGTCTGGAGTAAAAGCTGTTGCATCAAATAAGAGGCAGCATCCTCGGGGGCCTGCAGCTCTCATAAACGGCTTATAAAAAATTGGTTAAGCGGTCATACCAGACACTGCGTGACCCCTGGCCTCATTTCGAGGAGGGCGAAACCGCTGGTTTTTAAGGCAGATTAAACCCGACCTTTTCAGCGTCTGAATTTTTTTTTTTTTTTGGAGTGGCTGCGCTGAGAGGACAGATCAAGTGAAAGATGAAGAGATCATGCTCAAACTGCAAAATAAGAAACAATGAAATGATGGGACTCCTAATGTTAATAGATACAGCAGAATGGGGTTATGGATTTACATTCTGAGGACCACGTGTGCATGTTTTTACATATGACCCAACCTTGAAAAATAACGCACAAATGACATTTTAAAATATTCTCAATATATCTTAATAATAAACACATATAAAATCCTCTTTTGAAAACTTTTTTTTGCAAGGGGAGACATCGCTAAATGGTCATCACTGACATCTACCACAATGAATTAACTTCAGTCATGACAGCAGCTGATTTACTAAGGAAAAGGTTTCCCTGTGCAGTGAGGACGGAGACAAACATTCTTCCTGACTAGTCTGTCATGACTGCAGATGAGAAGAAGGGAACTGTTCCAGGGCTCTGCCTGTCAACACAATGTACCGGATTGATGTGGTTGTTTGCTTTGAGCATATGTGAGAGAGATTCTGTGTGATGGGGACAAAAATGGAGGCGTGAAGCAGAGTGCCAGGGATAGAGAGCAAAAGAAAAAGCGATGGGACGCCTGCGATTGATTACCTGTAGTACAGTCTCCCCGGGCTGCATGTCTGTGAAGACTTCAACACTGTAGGAGACCTCGGCAAATGTGGGTGTGTTGTCATTGGCATCGATGACCAGGATGTTGACAGTAACAGGGCTGCTCTGCTGGACGCCATCTGATGCCACCATCTGTAAACACAAATACGAGAATGAAACTCGAGTAGGCATTTGTTGAAATAAATCACAGAAAGTTTATTTTTTCCATTCAAGCTTAAGCTTTCAGAATCACCTTGCTTTGACAAGACGAGGTATCAAACATCTTTAGTTTCTACTACCATAATGAAGTCACTTACACCTTTACATATGCTCCTTTTCATTCCTTTAGTGTTAGAAAAGCGTTTGAGTTTGCCTAAAGGACAGTTTTCAAACTGAGCACACTGCATGTTTATCTGTCCCTGGCAGCTCTGATCTCCACCACTTGGCAAGGAAGAAATAAAATGGACTGAGAGGAGCAACAAATGAAGTGAAGGAAAGATCTAAACAACAACTGTGGCAGCTGTGAGAAATGCATGTTTCTGTGGGGGAAACTGCTTTCCTCTAAAAATTCTCTCTCAGTGCTGAAATGGAAATGACAGTCTATCAGGTTACACTGTACATTTAACATCAGGAGGGGGCCTTTAGTCGCAGCTGAACATTTGCAGTGACGGTGTTACATAGGACAGCATACACAACAGCAGCTATTTTCTCTCCTATCTAAAACGTGTTTTTGTTCTCCAGCCAGGCCCAGGAGGGAGATGCGAAGAGTGTAAACGCAGATTTGGATTTACTGAGTCATGCCAACTGTATGTATAGACACTCTATTCTTGTACATATGTGCAATCACTGACACGTGTCTCTGGAAAGCACAAACCTCCACAAAACAGATGTGAACGATGTCATTTCTGCCTCCTCACCTTTCTCCTCCTCTCTCACACACACAGGAACATCGAGAAGTGAAAACATGCACACAAACAATCTCTGAAGGCTGATATTTATCTAAATTAGATCTGTGTTCTCTCTCTTCTTCCAATCCAGCATAAACAGAGTCATTATAAAATTGATTTAATGCATTTACAAAAAGACAATATCTAATAATATTTAATAATAATTCCTGAAAAAACATCACAAAGCCCAACCTTCAAAACCTGAATGTTGTTATCTGGTTAACATTATGTTAACAAGCTTTTAAGCAAGAACTCAGAGCATTGCATTTCCTCATAATGTGTGTTAATACAGCCAATTAAGACTATTTGTCACAGCTGCCATTTCTAGTATTGCAGATCAGCCTGGAGTTGAAGAGCAGAAGAACACCTGGCTGGCTCATGAGTTAAAATCAGTGCATTGACTGTTTTAAACATGCTGTATGTAAGATTTGGACAAATGGCAGGTTTAAACAAACCTAAAGATACTCAGGTCATCGTTACAATGTAAAGAGTGAATGAAGAACAAGCCAATCCAGAATAGAAGTGTGCTGGCCAAAATATACATTTAAGACAGATGAGTGAAATAAATTTAAAGGTCCAGTGTGTTGGGTTTAGTTCATTTGCCTTACTTGCGATAAGGCTACTGCGCATGGGAACATTGGGATGTCGTTGCTGAAACAATATATCACACAGCCCCACTCTTAAGCTATTTCATATACAGCAGGGACAAGACCACTAAAATATTTACAAGGCAATGAACATCGTTTTCTATTTTGGCTGGAAACGGTGATGCGGAGGATGTTTTAGAGAGGACAATGTTTCTGACGAAAGTTCATTTCTACTTTGCATCTGCTACTGAATGCAGAAACCATTCTAAAGAGCTGAAGGGGCCATGGAAATCTAAAAAGCACTGTACTGAGCAGTCACCACTGCAGAGTGGAGGAACACTCTCAGACTCCACTGTAACGTAAAGTCAGAACGGAGCCTGAGCTTAAAAGCTTTTTTAGCTAAGAAAACAAAACCAGCATATGAGCTCCTCATCGCTCCAAACCAGAGACAACTATACTGGATATGTAAATAGATACACAAAACTGTACATGCAGCACAAAAAGGGTCAACAAACACAATGAACACGGCATATTACATATTCATAAATTGATGATATTGGTGTTCAAAGAAAGCCAACCAAACCCAGCATTACACCTTAGAATCTTCAGTGAGCCAAATCATCCCTGTTCAGCAATGCTTGCTGTCTCCAGGGAACCATTCCCACAGAGCTCAAACTAATCCACGAGAATCCCCCTGGATGGAAGGAGCTACTGTATTTCCCATAATACTGCCATCCCTGTGAGCAGGGCAGAGACAAGTCACTTTGGCAGAGCGGGCTGTTGACGTCTACGTAACAGCAGTACAAACAGACAGTTAAATAAACCTGTGAAAACACACTGTACAGTAAGAGGATTAATAAAACATCATAGGGATTATAAAACACACACATCAGAATCCTAATGGAACATGAAGGTAGCTGTAGAGTTCAGTGAGTGAAGCATCTCGCATGTGAAGGGATTAGACAGTTCCCACAGACTATAATCTTTATATGTGTCATTAAAGGAATAGATTTAGGGAAAACAAATTCTCATTTCTTTTTTTTTAAACAGATTTAACAAGATGTAACATATAAAATGTATTAGTGAGATTCAGAGATGCTGGAAGACAGATGTTGTTACTGTTTTACTGATCCATATTAACCCTTTCCTTCGTTGTCCTGTCTTGACACTAAGCTAAGCTAACCAGCTGCTGGCTGTAGCTGCTTTTTCACTGAGGGACACTGTGTACATTTTTGGCCTGACTCTTGGCAAACAAAAGCAAATAAAATTTTTTTCCCAGATTTGAAACTATTCCTTTAAAATGAATAATAAATACAGTTGGTTTTTTTTCAGGGGTTGGTACAGTTGTTCGAGTTAGTGTGATTGTTTGAATGAATGGAGATGTTATTAGTAAGGCGTGTATTGGTAGTCTATGGTGGCTGAGAGAGCTCAAGGCACCGCGACTTAAGAACTAAAAGCAAATAGACGACAAACAAAAGCAAATTAAGAAGCTTTATAATTGACTTGATACACTAATGGCATGAAGAAATTTGTATTTCTATTGTTATCTATACAGCATGCTGTGTTTCTGTATCTATTTGTGTTTTCTGTTATGTGGTGAGTGTGTTTCTCGATTTGGTTGTTCACAATTGTTGCATTTTTGCAAGTGTTTCCTTTATGTTGTCAAAATGCAGATGTGTTCTTCATTTGCCTGTGTTTCCTAAATAGGCATTGGTTTCTTTTCAAACAGACTCTGGTGAACTAAACTGTGTTGTGTTCGAAGCTGGTTGCTTATCTATAAAGTCACATCCCTCAGACTGCCTCTACAGTCCTCTATAAAGAAATCCACAGGCCGGAAACATTAACCAACTTCACTGAATTGTCCATGGCAACCAAGAGAGACTGGGAAGGTCTCACGTCAAAACTATAGAGCCCCTTCAAAAATTCCCTCCACATATGTACTAGCTGCATTCATACTAACTGATGACATGATTTTTGGTGGAATAATAATATATAATGACTATATTTAAATGGCACCTAATTTTCTCCCTCATTGAGAAAATAATGTAGCAGTCCCATTTTGTAGCACTTGCTATTTAGGGTGAATTTCAAAAATCGAACATATTACACAACAATCAAACTGCAACTAGGCTACCTGCATCAGAGGCTCATTTGTGCAATTTGTTGCCTGGCTTTTAAACACCTTTAGTTTTCCGACTTCTGAGGTTGCAGAAGCCTTTTTCAGTTTCATTATCCCTTGAAGAGGGATTTGATTCGATTGATTACTGTCCAAGTATTTGGCATTGCCTATATGTGAATATACATTTGGTTTATATTTATTTGTCTGTTGGGGCTGGTTTGTAAGAATTTCACTGCCACAAAAATACAGCAAGTATGAATAAGCACATTTTTCATTTCAGTTTGACTGCTAGACACAAGACAACTCCTTCTTCTTCGATGTAAAGTCTATTCCTCACGTATGTGCACATACATACTCAGGCTGTGCTGAATGCTGAATCAGGATTAGCTTCCAAACACTTTGTGATCTCACAATCATGCTCGTAGGGATAAAAAAATTTGCACTTTCAGCAATGGATGTGATAACTGCCTTCTAGTGTCAAACTGTGCACATACATCAGTCTTCACCGCTCAAACACTCAACTGTAGGGACAGGAAGAAAAAATGCAGGGACTTTAAAATGAATGCACTGTATATATGGTATAAAGAAAGTCTTTGTCCAACAGAGCATATATCACTATAGAGATCTGATGTGCTTTTAGTTTGCATTTCAATGTGAATCTGTAAATTCAAGAGAGCAGATGGCTTAATTTCACTACTATCTGACCACTGATAAAGGTCATATTGCTCTAAAAGTGTCAGGTCAGCTTTGTATCTGCAATTGCTTCTTGGTATACAGCTAACCTGTGACTTCTATTAATATACACAGAATAGGAGATGTAGGTCACAGGTCTTCACTGCTGAGTCCGAAGCCTACCGTAAACATATAGGCCATCTTCTTCTCCCGGTCCACAGGTTTGAGGAGCCTCAGGTAGCGGATTATTCCGGTCGGGGTCAGGGCAAAGACTGTGGTGTAGTCATCCTGGGTAATCTTTACCATGGGATCTTTCGTCTTCCAACAGAAAGACATACAAAAAGAAACATGTTACCATGGCGACATGAGTGTTTCATTTTTTCCAAGGACACAGCTGTGGGGCTGAGAAATCCTATCAAACAGTACAGTCTGATCTGCCAAAGATTTGAAAAAGTTATCGGCTGGCGGTCTCTCATCTGTCTTCAGAAAACAGTGGAGAAGATGCTGAAGATGGAAACAGAAGCTGATGTCAATAAAAAACAGGAAGCAAGGAAATCTCTGATGCTAAAACAATATAAACCCATCATTGCCCTGTTCCTTTTGAGGGAAAAATATGAACCACATTCAGCGACTTTAAAAGAGCCATTCACTAAAGATGTTCATCACTGCTGTGGTTAGACTGTGTTAACAAATAAACCTTGAGTCCATTGCGGTCCATTGCTGAGAGTCTGCTTCGATTCACGTCCATCAATGAGTCCTCTTAAGAGAGTTTGGTAAACATTAGGACTGGGTGGTTTATTGATTTTGTTATCTCTGTTTCCACTTCACTTTGTTTTGTTAATCTTCTCCAAAGACTTAGCGAAGGTGAACTCTGAAACATGAACTCAAGGTGGTGGTCATTTGTTTTGACTGTATGTTTGACTGTTTTCACCCATTTAATTTTCTATTCAAACAAAGATGTCAAAACACCCCTTTGACTAAATGTCACACACAAGATTCAGTTCATAACATAAATTATTTTGTGAGATGGCATTCAAAGAGAATAACTACAGAAACTTTGACAGGAGCAACTGCAGAAAAACACATCTATAAAGAAAGAGATCACAGCAAACCACTCTGAACACACACTCCCATGAGCAAAAACAAGTCTGTGCGCACCCATCATTACCGGAGACCTGAGTATTTATGTCACCATTTACAAAAAGTTTTGAGATTAAAAAATCACATCATTTTTTTTTTTACAGTGTAATAAGTACATGTTGATGACGTCTCCAGCAGGGATAAGTGCTCTCACTTTGTTTTTACTTTTTGTATGAATTAACAGTAGGATGTCCCGAGTCAATTTGCAGAGTAGGGATCAAGCTGATGGATGAATGGATCAGTATTGGCCACATAAAGCCAAACAAATCTGACTCTCTATTTACTGTAACTAATTGCGCTCCAGGTATGGCTGTTGTTAAAAACTGTCCCATTTGTACAAAACACTGGAGTCACTTTTTAACACAGGCAAATAAACACCACTTTCCATTATTGATATACATGCTGGCATTGTGCCGCCACGAGCAAAGTGAGTACTTTTCAGGCCCAAACCTTCCTGCCTCAACAGCTCCACACACTCAAAATTTAGTATGAAATCAAGTAAAGCTGTGATGCAGGTTTAATGATGAGCTGCAAAGCAGTCAAAGCAGTTAACTGAATCAGCTTTACTGATGTAAATATAAGCCAATGTTAAAGGTGCAACATGGAAGAATTTTAGTTTAAAAAAATAGAAATAACACTTTTGATGCTATGCCAAATACGTCTCACCGCTGTGTTGAAGTGATACCTCCTGAACGAGCTAGCTTCAGGCTTGAAAACCCAATGCTAACGCTCTAATGCTCCTGTTCTGACGGTGTGAACAACAACAATGCTCTGGTAGTCTGGCTAGCTGCAAGGCTAACTGAACTAACAAGCTATCAGTAGCTACAGTCGTGGATGTGTAAACAGGTTGAAGTTTTGGTAGTTAGCGGTGACTCTGGTGGCCAATTCTTACGTATTGCACCTTTAAGCTATTAAATGTGTTCAATGCAGCTGTATTGCAGAAGACGGTTGTTTTTAAAAGGACCAAGAATGAGTGATTAAGGGCAAAAACACTTGATCGGGACATCCCTAAATTACACTTTGTGAGTGTGTTTGTGTGTCATTGCATCTAAAAGCAGCCCCTTTACCTACAGGTGTATCACCAGCAGACAGCTACAACAGGGAAACAAATACAGCAGGACAATGAGTCATGAATGAATTACTTCCTGTGAGTGAACAACACAAACACGTGAATAAATGTGGACCTTCAATCAATATTTACTCAGTGCACCACTTTGTGTTGGTATGCACACATGCATGGGTGGATATGTGTAAAGGCACCAGTGGGCAGAGATAAAAGTAACCTTTCTCCCTTTACCTCCTCAATGTCATTATCCAGTGCGATGATTCCCAAGGGGGAAGTGAGGTTGGCATTGGCTGAGATCGTCGTACCCACTGGGGAGGACTCGCTCACGTAGCCCTGATAGGTTGCAAACTGGAAATACGGCGCCTGGTTGTTCTCGTCCAAGATCTCGATAATGAGGTCAGCATAGGCTGGGAGGGGGTGACCGTTGTCCTGCTCAGCCTAAAAAAAAAATAAAGCAAGATAGAGAGAAACTTATTGCAGTGCTTCAATTATTGACAAGTCTTTAAAAAAAACTGACAACCAGCCTGCAGGAAATGTATTAAGAAGCTGTAATAATGAGCTGGATGATTAACACACACAAGAGTTATGCAGCCCCAACTCTTATGCAGGCACAAAAAGGAGTCATTTCTCCCACTGTCATTTCAATTACAAAAACCTACATTGACTAAATATAATCAGAGTCCACTTAGGATTAGGCCTTAGTAATTACCGGGGCACTTAACGCAAATACCATCATTTGTAGGGGAGAGACGATAATTAGTGGCCTGGCTCCTCCATCAAATGAGTGACCAATAATAGAAGGAGGCTCAATGAAAACATTATTGGTTAAGTCTGTGCATAAATTAACCAAACAAGTTTGTTTTGTGTCCTTTGTTGACTGTGCAACCTAAACTAAACTGAATGTGTTTGAGCAGTGCTGGCTCAGATGTGGGTGAGTTGACCAATCAGAACAGACGGAGTATTTGGAAGAGACAGGAGGTGAAACAGAGCGTTTCAGATAGAGGGGGAATAGAGACAGTATGAAGAAACCGCTGTGCTTTTTCAGTATTACCCAGAATCCCTATGTTAACTAGAAATACATTTTCTCTTCAGTCATTAACACATTTCATGTTCCAAGAAGGAAAATACACTTCAATCTCTCTAGCCCGAGACATGTCAACATCGTCCCTTTCCTCACTCAAAGTGATGGTGGCTGTACATCTTCGTCATTATGCCGTCCAAAGACAGCAATTTTTTTCCCTCAAGACATTCATATTTGTGGCACATACAGAATAGGTAGCAAACTGTATAGCATAATCAGAAGGACATAAACATTCCTTCCCCTTCATTCTCCAGCACAGTTGGTACCTGACATGACTGCTCCAGTGACTTCAACTGTATAAATACAAAAGAAAAAAGCTGTAATTTTACCCTAAGTTGTGTCTGACACCAGCCCAGCGAGACCAAAACTAGATATATGTGGTCAGGCCAGGCTGTAACTGCAATCTTTTCCCTCCTTAGCACATATGTCACTGTTGGCTCCCACGCTGGGATGCTTCAGAAACGTTAAAGCTTTGAAAACACAGATGGAGAGGGGGAGTGAGACGACATCAGTTCCAGCCATGACCTGGAACTAATTTTGCATATTAGCTCAATTTCACTGGGCTTGTGTTGCAGAGGGCTGATTGTAACAAAAGAATGCAGTTCAACTGTTAAATTGTGGAGTGCAGGGGCCCAAAACTCAGAAATTCTTGTTATATTCTGGTGTGCATCCCAGATGATTGCAGACCACATACTTGCAACAATTATTCAATTGACAAAAAATGATCTCCAATTATTTGGATAATTGATTATCCTGATTAACTGATTTTTTTTTTCATGCAAAAATGGTGGATAATGTTGCTTTCAGGTCATCAAATATGGAAATGTCATGCCTCCTTCTGTTTTATATATTATTAAACAGAACAATCTTTGTGCATGGCCTGACACTTGTGACATCACCTGAGACACTCTGATGGACATATATTTTATTTTTACTATTTATGGAGTTCCCTGTC
Source organism: Diplodus sargus (assembly GCA_903131615.1). Classification (NCBI taxonomy): domain Eukaryota; kingdom Metazoa; phylum Chordata; class Actinopteri; order Spariformes; family Sparidae; genus Diplodus; species Diplodus sargus. The sequence continues at coordinate 3,667,038 of CAEMYA010000074.1, read as the reverse complement.
CTGATTGGATAAAGTGAGCAGGAACACCAGAAAATATGTTTCCTATTTTACTGCATGAGCAGTGGGAGGTTACTGACCTTAACCTCTATTACAGCGATGATTGTATGGTTATAGAGCTTTTTAACACTTACTTTAAAAAAATCAAGCTTAAAACTAATTGTAACCCTACATCCAGTTGGGTTTCACAGCTCAAGACTTTCTTTCCTGAAAAAATCGCCCAGCCTTTTCCCTTATCTGAGCAACAATGACGTACACCCACATAGCGCTTACGTTGTCGAATTTCGTGAACTCGTGACTTTCGCCAGCTGTCTGCACCAAATATCAAGCTTCCACGCTATTATTTCCACGGCACACGCAGCGTGCACAGAGGTGTGTGTGTGGGGGGGGGTTTGCATGACTGACAGAGAGACAGAGGGAGAGAAGGAAAAGGAAATGCAGCTGAAGGGATACACTGCATTTTTAAGTAGCGCTAAAAAAAGAAATGCAATATGTGGCTGTCGGTCTTGATACTGTGGCGCACCGCCACGAATTAGTCAATGTGTGGGAAACAGCAATTTTTGACAAATAGGGAGAAAAGACATGGTGTAGGATTACAGTGTTCCCTGGTGATTTGGCTCTTTAGCGATGTCCCTATTTCTGGGAGGCAGTGCTAAATGACCTGCGCTCCACTGCTACAACACACAGGCCTGCAGGAGATTCGCTGCTACCGAAAGTCAATACTTATCAGTCAGTCTTGATTCTCCTGTCCCGACTCATCTTTAAAGTGTTGTACTGCATCTCTTTGTTTTCTTGTCTTGTCTTTATTTCATCCAAGTCCTCATTTCATTTCATTCTAGTCATCCTGGTGGATATGGTTCTATAAAGTTCAATCATGACTTTTAAAGCGCAACAAATGTGTTTTTTTTCTAAAATATGCTTTAAACCTCCAAAAGCATTAGCTATGTACACCACATACTGTACTGCACCGGAGCCATCCCAATATAGCAAAGTCTAATTCTCACTTTCCTACCCCTCTGAGTCCTTAAGCCATGGTTTCCTCCCCCTCTCTATGACTCAGGTAGATAAGGCTCCAACCATCCTCCACACACACACACACACATCTCTCTATCTATGTTGGTCTTTTCCTGGTCCCACTTTGAACTGTCTCCCTTCCTCTAGCTATGCCCCATCCTCCAAAAGACATGCAAAATGCCTCTAATATGATCAATCTCCCCTCGCTGCCTTCCTCATGTAGAAATCAGCTCTTCCTCTCATCGCATGTGCTCGCCAGCCATCCCGGTAAACAGCAGGGCACGCAGCGCTCAGAGGCGTCTAGAGGTTAGTGATGGGTGGATGGGAGGAAGGTTCAATCTGCACTGCTGCTCTGCACCAGCAGCACAGAGGCAATCCCTGACTTGGCTCGAAATTAGGATTCATGAGAGCACAGCAGCCTATCCTCCTGCGAAGTCCATAAATCATAACATCTTTTTCATCCCCCATCTCCAAAGCAGCTAAAGATAAGGTTAATGGCCTTCAGGACTGAGGTTATCTAGGTGGAGTGGGTAAAGGTGCATGCTTAAGTTAGAGAGTAGAGACTAGGCAGAAGCACATAAAAAAATGTGGGTACAGAATTAAGATGTTTTACTAAAGTAGTAAAATGCAGAGGCAGGAGGAAAATCAATGTTTTACAACCGACTGAGGCCTGATGAAGATAATCGGAGGATATTGTACTGTACAGTACAGCCATGAGAGGAATTGGTGATAATTAAATTTTGTCTTATCAAGTCTCAACGGAAGTATATTGTGATATTATGAAATTGTAGTTTGTTTGGTGACAGTCTGTAGTAGGTCTTCTCACCCTAAGGAGCGGAAGCTGCTTTGCAAGACAACAGCAGCCTGTTCAACCAGTGACCATGCTTTGCTACGTGGGAGCGATCGGAGCTCGCAGCAGGAGGTCTACTTATATGTTCAAATCTGCTGGACACCTGAGCAGAGCAGGCATGGTGTTTCTCTGCTACTTTGGCTGAATTAATCCAGCTCAAATCCGGTGAAATCCACTTGAGAATGAAACTAAATGTCTAATATATTCACATTTGATGTGATAATAATGGTATTTTGTGACACCTAGACATAGTTCTTATGAACGGCAGTTCAGAAAACTGTGGAGATATTGGAAATAACTTCATATGAATGGGACTAAAGAACATTTTTAACAGTGCTGATAATTTATTGTATAGGGATCTCTTTTAAGAATGCAAAATAGCCACCGGCGAGACAGAATAATAAAGATTCCACACAAGGGTACAAGAGAGGAAGATGCATTTCATAAAGCATATCTGAAGCCGTTACTCAAGAAATGAGGACTCAGATGGCTCACTATCTGTCTGTTGAAGCATTGCAGAAAGTAGAAGACTCACTGAGTCTTTCAGTTCACAGCTGACCCATGGCAGACACAGAAGTCCAGTCAGTCCTTTTAGAATGCTACACCAGAATGGACGCTGCTCCAGGCGGTCTGCTAGCCTATACTGTAGTGACTGAAGGCTAAAAGCGGATTGATTGTCTGCTTCCACATTGAGTTATTTCAACAAACACAAATGATGTATAAAATAACTACTCCTCCATCTGCGATAAAACACATTTTTGATTTTTTTAATTCAAATTATTTTTCCCAAACCTTTTTTCCTGGCCTGAAAATCCTATTTTCATATTGCATGACAGCATACAGACAGACAAATGTCATCTGCTCTTGTGGTAGCAGCGACATCGATTCTAATACTCCTTATTGAGTTTTCAAACAAGGCTTGACATTCACACAGTTACCCCTGAATGTCAATAAACATTACAACAGCAGTCCAACAATATCCCAAACAGGGAATAGCTACATTAGCCAAGCATAACGCGAACAGCTGATTTGACAGGCCGACCTACAAAGTTTACAGCAAAACAACATGAAACAAAGCAAAATGCTCACCTTCAACGTGATGGTGGTGCTAGTGGTCTGACCCTTACAAGGCAAACAATGGCAGGTCTTCCTTCCGGAAACAGTATTGTTCTAATGTAAGTCTACCTTGAGAAAAAAGGCCAAAAACTGAATGGCTCAATTAATGAATCCCAATTTTGAACAGGCTTACCTTGGCAGCCTACAAAAAACTGATCGGTGGGTTTTCATAGAATTTCTTTTTAATAAAAGACACCAAGCACTGATTCTGCTGATGTAACAGTTAAGGAGTGGTAAGTCAAATCGAATGTCATTTTGTACCTTGATAATGAGCGTGAACCTCTGATACAAGTCCCTGCTGATAGGCTGCAGGACACGCAGCTCTGCAGTGGTTCTGTTCAGGGAGAAGTACTCTGGATATGTGGCTGGATGACCTGCAATAAAAGAAAAAGAAGAACATTCACAGATTTGAGTTTGCACTTTGCAATAACATCAAGAAACACCGGAATAAACTTAGAACTCAAGTCATGGCATACTGACCGAGCCGAAGCAAATGACATGGGTAAAATCAATGTAGATGCGTGAAGAACCTACCAACCAGGATGTAGTAAAAAATGCCAGGTCTGTCTGATGGAGGCTGTATGTTTCTGTCCATGTCTACTGCCCGGACTGGTGGCGTCACATTGAGTGGGTTCAGTTTGCTCTGCAACAAAGGAAGTGGGAGTCAGTCAACAACACAGCAAAACAATCAGATGCAAATCTATTATTTTCAAAATTTCCTGTTGACTATGTAATTGTAGCCCACAGTTGCAGATATTGTCGACTAAAATAAAGTAAAAAAAAGAATTACAGTGTCTTATGACACGGAAAGTGTCCGCTTACAGAGGACATGATCTGCCCCGGAACGCATATTTGAGTGCTTTATTTTTTTAATTTTCACTGCTGTAGGATCCTTGTGTTGTATACTATACGTAACTCCTTTAGGTAAAAACAGCATTCAATATAGAGAATGGCGCTTGACTCTTCGTGTCCCATTAAACTGTTTTCTGCTTCGAGAGGGACAAAAGAAACTGCTGTGATTGGCCATTCTTGACACTTGCTCCACCTGCTGATGCTTTATTCCCGTTGTGCCTCAGTCTTTGGTAATATGGCACTAGTGCTTTTTCACGTTTGTGCTAGTAGTTACGCTAAACATCCGAAGAATTTATCAGCGAGTATAGTCAGATCAAGAGAGAGAATGGGAATTACAGTATTTCATTCAGGAACACTCTTCTCATTTGCTTAAATCATTTATTGCGACAAATGATATACAGTTAGGCTTGGCGCTGAAGGCTCCGCTCAAGGAGCTCCCCTGATTTGACAAGCAGCATGCAAGGTCAATCTGGGGAGCGCAATGCATACCCCCCCGCAGGAGTAGAGTCGTAGCAACTAGATAGATTGAGCCGTTTTAGACTCAGAATAACTGAAATAACAAAAGTTTATGAGCCAGAACTTGCCACCAAATTCTTTCTGTATTAGGAAAACGGAGGATCTGAGCTACTTGTACCCAAGTCATATTTAATGCTACTTTTAACTTCTACCCTACTTTTTACTGCAGTATAATTATTTGACAGCTTTAGTTACTAGTGACATTCTAGATTTTGTTTACATAACACATACATAAGCCCAAACAAACATAAGAGCTTGAAATTAAACTAACTAGTGGTTTATAAAGTAGAGCTGAAACAATCAATTGCCTTTCAAATCTTCTTTTTACCCTGGACCCACCCTTTCTCAGGTGCCCACTTTGTTTCATTTAGTCAGTCCATTTTACTTAAGTCTGTGTTTTTCCCTACACTTGTTCAGTTCTTTTGTTTCTGTGCACCTGTTTCCCGGTCCTAATGTCTTCCCAGTGTTCTGGATTTGTTCCCCATGGCTTTATGGTTTGTCTTCCATTTTTGTAACTGTTTTATTCTGGATTTTACTTGTTGCCTTTTTTGTTGTCATGTTGGATCTTGGATAGTTGGACATTAGTTCTGAGCGTTTTGCCTTTTGTTCTTTCACCTCTGAGTGTTTGCATTGCATGGGTTACATTTTTCCAACACACATCAGTAGTCGATTTATCAGTTGAGTGGACTGTTTGGCAATTTCTGATGTGAAAACCTTTTTAAGATACCAGCTTCACAACAGTACTGACATGCTGCTTCTCCTCTTTAATTATTTAAACAATTTCATAATAATGTTTTTCATATTTTCTTTTTTATTAACTTATAATTATACTTTAATACTTTTTATACTTTTTACAGGTGTGAATACTTCCTCCACGACTGCTTAGCAGTCAAATCCATAACACTGGCCAATTATTAGGGTATTTAATTAATAAGCTGGTGCTATTAAATCTATTCCTCATGAGCATGCTCCTAAATATGCCATGATAGAGTTTCACATCAAGGATAATCTGTTTGTGGTGCTGTAGGCTACTTTCTGCTCATGCATACTCAGACACCATCAGCACTAATTACACAGCTCTAGCGCCACACTCCTGCACCAGCATATGGCTAAGTGGGAATATGTTTAGCACATCACATTTATGAAAACCTCTTCTCATGCAAAAGACCTCCATATGGCTCATACAGTATGTGCAAGTATGCTAAAAAGGCCTGAGCTAAACTTCCTTAGCATAGACAGACACATGGCTAACAGCTCCCTGGCAGGAAGAATCCCTCCCTGAGGGGGTATATTTATATCCCTCAGCTCTTGAGTAATCCTTACATCCCTCCCTAACCAGCCCTCTCGCTTTTACAATGTCTGGAGGTGCGCTAAATCAAATCCCCCTAGCTCTGCACAATGATGATTAGCTATAATACCCTCCTCCAGCAGTCATTATCCAGGGGACTCCAGAGCCCACATTATATCCCCCCAGGGCAAAAAATAAATACAGATCAACTTAATAATGCCTGTCGAGCCATTGTGATTAATTACAATACACTCATCAATTATAGGAAGACAAATCTCCCTGTGGATGGATATGTTAGCATAATTACACTGCAGAAAAGTCAGGCGCCAGCAAAAATAACTGAAAATGACAACGCTAATATTGGCGTTTCCTCCAAAAACTGTTGCAGAATTAACCTGTACACTGTTTGAGAAAAGTAACAATAAGAGAAAAGGTGGTAAACGAGGTAAATGTTATCAAATACCCTTAAAACACAGTAATTATTGTGTTGAAATATTTGAACTATTAAAACTACTCAAGCTTTATTGGTAGTATTGTTAATTTGAGGGGGTGAAACCCTTCAGTGTTTAGAGAGGGGAGAGAGAGTTGAGACAGGGAGAAAGGCCAACATTTTCTCACACTAATGAAAAAGCTTTGGTTTGCGTAGGCGGTGCTCCCAAGTCCTGCATACTTAGCAGTCAGCAAACTTTTTCTCATAAATTTTACATTGCATGGTCAAACTCAAAATGGAAAGTCTGGACAAACAAAGTATGACCCACTGTGGCTGATCTCAACCGATGGTGCAGACACATACCACATGCAGTGCTCGACTGCAAAGACCTCAATCCATAACTTTTGACATTTCTACCAATCAATGTATCTCCCATTGTGTCATTATTACAGGCTTCTATGTTATCTAATCTCTCTCCTTGTCGCGGATCAAATCGAGTCAATTTGGTTTTGACTCACTCATGTGTGAAACATTTCAACCCAGTACACATAAAACACACACTTGATGCGGTCTTTTTCAAATACTGCTTCTCAGCAGTAATGAAAGAGTAAGCTGGTTTGCCATCCTTGTTGCCTATTAAACCGAAAACAACTAAAGAGTTTGGCACTTATTTTTAAAGCAATTCCACTTGTTAGAAAAAAACTCAAACACTTAACCACATACACCTCAACAAAGTCAGTGTGAAGTGTGAATAATTGTAATGGCAGGCCTTCAACTAATTAGACTTTTAGTTTGTCAAAAGTGAAAACACACACAAGAACATTCACACCTTTGGGCAAGTTAGAGTTTCTAATTCACACTTCGTGTACTGCATCTTTACTGTGGGAGGGAACCGGAGCACCCATATAATGAAAAAGAACCCAGCCAAATAATCTCCACACAGAAAGGAGCTGGGCAGAGATTCAAACCTTTTTGCTTAGAGGACACCAATCCAGTCCAGTCCCGTAAATCCAATCAAATCCAATCCAGACTACTCCAATCCAATTCAATTCAATTCAATACAGTTTACTCCCAGTCTAGTCCAGGCTGCCGATGATGAGAACTGCTACAAGGGTTAAACCTCCACAACAAGTGCATTAGTTGACCTTGTGTTGACATTTTTTTGCCAACGGCTGTTCCCAAGCTCAACTTTTAAATGCACATGAATGAGAAGAAAGATTTTGAGGTGAGATAGTTTTTGGCTAGTCCAGTCTGGTCAATTCCAATTCAATAACACAGCACAGTTCAGCTCAGTTCAGTTCATTCTAATAATCTTTCCATGCATAAAAATACACAGTAGATATTAATTTCTTCAACACATAGATTAAGTGTTTGTATCTATTGGTTTCTGCACCTCAGATCAGTTCAACTTCACAGCTTCCACACCCTCTCCCTTGGTATTTTTCTTGCTTTTATGAACTCCAGTGGTGTTAAGCTGTCATCCCAGGTCCACTCAACCTTCGGCTCTAATTGCTGGTCCAACAGACCAGAAAATAATGCCTCTGGAATTACCACGCTCAGACAAAACAGCAAAGCTTAGTGTGCCTTCAGGCGTAGAGGCAAAGTGCAAGCAGACAATTAGGATATTTAACAGGTGTGACATGGTTTCACATTTGACACTGGTGTTGACACAAAGCAAAATGTTATCAAAAATCTGAAATATAGGGCATAAACCACATGTACACACGCATGAGCGATAAAAACACTACCAGTGCGCATGAAAAGCACAGCACTGTGTTCTTACTTGCCTGTCTGCCTCGTTCTTACCGGTTCAGTGAATTCAGGGATGGCAACGCGGTAGGTGAGGGGGTTGCAGTCGCGGGTGTTGTTCACCAAAACACAAGGCAGGAACATGGGACCCAGGTCGTCCCCATCCAGAACGTCGACAGTTAGAGTCGTGGTAGCAGTCCGTCTGTTTGGGGGATACGGCGCGCGGTCCTGGAAGACGAACAAATATCAACCTTCAAACACCCAGATGATTTGCTGCACAGTGCTTGACCTAAAATCAATATAATACGTTAAAACCTTGACTGCTCTGTAAAGCTGATCTTCTTCTACATCTGGATGAATGTAACCAGTAATAACAATATTACTGGCATCTTCTTATTAAATGTTTAACATGAAGAATACTGTCCAACCTCGACTACATTTGAAAACCAAGCATTAGTGATATAAGCAGCGTACCCCTACCCTCGTTCTGCCAGAGTCTTGTTGTTACATTGTTGAGATATTTTCTGTAGTAAATTAAGTGATCTATTATTTGTTTGACACTGCATCAAAAAAAAGGTCTGCCACAGTCATAGAAATATGGTTTCTGAAAGGGTTCTTTCTGAATGGCAGGAGGTTCTACCTAAAACCATTTGCTTCTGAATAACCCTTTGTGGATGAAAGAGTTTTCAAGGATTCTTTAATGCATGTGTGTAAAAAGAGTGGTCCCCAACCACCGGGCCATGGACTGGGTCATTTGGTACTGGGCCGCACAGATAATACATAATTTACTCTAGTTCCGTTTTATTGACGATCACACTCTCAAAGACCTTCTATTTTGATATAAACAGATCCTCTTTTATTAACAATCTTCTGTTCTTCTTGACACGCTTGACATGTACCTGTTTCAGTCACATTGTGCCCAAATAAATTAAGCCCACAAGCTAGCTAAAATTAGTTGAAAACCAACGTTGTTGGAGAGCTAAGGGAAAAGGCCCAATGATGAGACGGAAGAAGAGCCTGCGACTTCCAAGAAAAAAGAAAGCTACATTAAACAGGAGTCACACTTAAAGTACAGGTTTGTCAAGTTGGCTGATAAAGTGGCTGCATTTTAAAGCCAAACTGGAGCTGTAGGGACGGCGAGTGAACAGAGGGACATTTGACATGTTTCAAACATGAGCAGTGATTTTGGAGGAGACTGCGTCTGGGCCCTCATTCTCCCACCAGGTTCAAGATCACCTATCTCTGCTTTCAAAATATTTCGAGCATTACTTCCCAATGACAAATGCAAAGGAATGGATCCACTGGAAGAAGGTCAACTGCTACCGATTGCAGATTATGTTTGAGTCAACTGCAAATCGGCCAGCATTTTGGATTAAAATCGAGGCAGAATATCCAGAGATCACCACAAAAGCAGTGAAAACACTGCTTTCATTTCCCACATCCTATCTTTGTGAAGCGTGGTTTCCTGCAGTGACAGCAACATAAACAAAGTTACAGAGTAGTATGGACGTAAGGAACGCACTTCGGGTGTCATTTTCTCGACCTTCTCGTTGCAGAGAAACAAGCTCAGGGTTCCAACTTGTTATGCACTTTGTGTTTGCAATTACGCTCGAGGTATTATTTAATTTTATTTCCGTGTAATCCCCCATTGCTGGTCCATGAAATAATGTCCTACATGAAACCGGTCTGTACTGTAAAAAAGGTTGGGGACTGCTGTGTTAAAAGATCCTCAACCTCAAATATTCAAATATCTACTCAGTGTTCAAACTATATTTTTAATAATGTAATGATACAATGTACATAATAACCAACTGAACCATCATTTTTCATTTCCTAAAGTTCTGGGAAAGAGACAAGAAGCAGCTCTTCAACAGTCAACAGAGAGGACGAGAAGTTGTAAAACTAGAAAACCAGCACAATAGTGAGCATGACTAATTTTGGAGCATAACACAGCACTGAAGCAACAACTGAAATGGTTTTGTTTATTTAATATAAATTTGTTTTAATCTTATTACAAAATTTGCTCTGTGCTTTGCTTCATCATCCTGTGCATCAGACCACTTCACACCAGATGGAACAGCACTCATCATCTACATTCCACTGAACCTTTCCTTCATAAGAAAGTTATTCTTGGCAATAAAACACATCTTTACAGCAGTTATCCACAAAGATTCCCCCTTGTGGTACCGTTGCCTCTCAAAGTGGTACCCTGAGAAGAGAGAAGCACGGCACTTCAAAGATTTGCGCTGTCAGTGTAATTGAACTCTTGACACAAGCGGCACAGAGTTCTTGTAAATACCACATCCTCTTTCTCTCCCTACTCTGACGTCCTCTTGCAGGAGAAAATGAAATCTCCCTGGAGGACCTCTTGCCAGGCTAAAGGGTAGAGTCTTTTGCTCCCTCATGCAGGAAATGGAGGGAATAGGAAATGGGTTGGGTGCTAAATGGTTGTCTGTCCCGCAGTATTTCACCTCTTGCATTTCATAGCATAGAGTGCAAGATTCAACTACTGCTTTGGTTAAGTATTTATGTAATCAGACACCGAGACTCCTATCTTTCATACATTACAGCTTTTAATCATTCACCACTTCCCACATAGGCATTGGGAACTCTGAGATTTCCAGCCTGGGCGTTTCTCTAATTGAAAATTCAGCTTTGGCAATTTGGCCAGTGGCTTGACGGTGGCCCTTGGTCAATAGACATTAGCTGCCTAATGGCTAAGGTCCAAAGAAATACTATAAAATGCCTTCATTATAATTCATACCAGCATCATTGGGATTACTTGTTATACAATATATTCATGTTTCCCCGTGAGGGTGTGAAGGAAAATGCCCTCCCTGGAGTAGAATCCATAATTAAAACTACTCTGATCTGCAAAGCTGCTCTGATACAGACTACAAACAGTTATCTCAGAATGTCTCACAGACAGCTTTAATCCCTCTTTTTAATAAAAAAAAATAAATACAAAGTATGTAGTAAATGAAACACTGGAGGGTCCAATCCTCTCAGCCTAATATTGCTGACTGTGAGCATTCTGTATATAAGTATTTGCTAGATGTGATTTAAAAAAATGTATATACACCAATGGAGAAATATAAAAGTGAGGTCATTTAGCATCCCTCTTAAGATTAGTGGAACTGAGAGTGAAAAGAATATACATATATCATTAAGATGGCACTCAGGAATAGAAATAATGCAGGTTAAGGATTAATAGGAAACTATTGACTACATGTTTAAAGCATCTGCCCTTCCAAATATCTGAAATATCTAAAAAAAAAATTGTGTAAAAACTGATACTCATTTAGAAAAAGACAAAAAAAATGTGTTGGTTCTGTGTGTCAAATTCCATGCCCAAAAGGAAAAATGTAAGAATACAGCAGCTGCTACCAAAGACAGAGCACATCTTGAGATTTTATGTCACATCTTTAGTTAAGTGGCACCAAGAACTGTGTCTGTGCTGAGGTAGACGGCCTAAAACAAAATCTACAAATCAGATTCTATTTATAATTGGAACACATTGAAATCTTACTGGTCTTAACACTTGCGATCATTGTGCTCATGAAGTTTAGCTCACTCACATTGGCTTGCACCAAAACCAGATAGCGAGTTCTCTCCTCATAGTTCAGCCTCTCCGCCAGAATAATGTGTCCCGAAAGGGTGTTTGCAACACTAACTGTTCTGTTAGATTCCTGAAACAGAGAGAGAGTCGATATGATAAGACAGAAAGGAGGGAGGGTGTGAGCAATAAGTCATGATTGTGGAAGAAATTTACAATAGTGCAGAGGGTGTTTATCATGGCGTGACTTGTCCATATACCGGATCATTGGGGTTGTAAAGGATGCTGTATTCTATGTGTCCATTGGGCCCGTCGTCAATGTCCGTGGCGCCGTTATTTCCTGAGAAGCCGGTAAAAACTGTCGTTCCAACTGGTGTGAGCTGGAGGAAAATATGACAGAGGAGAGAGAGAGTCAGCTCAACAGCTCAGACAGGCCCTTACGAGTAAAACATCTTCTTACAGCAGAGAGCTCATGCATACAGCTATTAGTGTTGCCACTCCAGCCCATTAGTATACAAAAAAGAAAAAAAAAAATCAAAAGGGGAAAATGTTGCAGTCAGCAGCTGAAGGCTTACGTGCAGTGCTGACAGAATAACAAAAAGTAAGTACGAGAACCACTGCTGTTCCCCAGAGCCCTCAGCAAAGTCCACAGGACCAGGCAGTGGGCAGGAGAGCTTGTTGAGGGGAGACGTTGACAGCAATGGAGAATGACTCACTATACTGTTGGGGCAGCTGCATATGGCTGTGATAACACATTGTGACAGGAACTTCCAACACGCAATGTACAAGAGGTGTGAATAACGGAGACTAAAGTCGTGGTTGACTAGAACTCAGCAGGGATTATCTTCTTATCTCAACACACATATGATGATGATATTCAACTCTCTTGAATCATTGCAGGGTTGTTTTAGAGGAGGAGGGCCACTCTTACTGCTAGATATGTATTACATAGTTTGCATATACGTGATATACAAACTTCCGGAAATACAACAAACACATGCCATATCTTACAGGGAAGTATCACTTAGTAGACTAATTCCACAGTGTGACGAAAAAGATGCTGTTAAGGACAAAGCTAAAACATAAAATTGTCAACTGGATACTAGTTGACTTAATTTAATCCTTGAGAACCATTTTGACAGACAATTTTCACCACAGATGCAAAGCAATAATTTGTGGGATTTGAAAATGTCACACTACTGGAAACACCACTAATAGTATCGACAAACTTTCTGTTGCAGACAGAAATGCATGTCACAACACCCTTCTTTGCAGACCCAATAAAATTAGGCTGGAACCAACACAAGGGCTCCACCAGTTCTCACCGGGATTTGCTCATTTTTCAACATGTTCTCACTCCCAATTTATCATTCGGCAGCTTGGTCAGTGGCGACTAGGCTCCACAATTCAAGTTAACCATAATATATAAGAAAAGTTTAGTTACATTTTCAAACAAAGTTGACACACAGTTCATATATGACATATTATGACTTTTGGACTGTTGTGGACAGTATGAAACAGTGGCGATTTGTTTATGTCTAGTCACAAAACCATTTTGTTAAGTGGGGCACAAAACTGGACTGTGCTTGCTCTTTATACTTCTGTCTTAGAGGAGCTCTTCAAGACGCTACAAGAGTTGTACCTACAGCGTCAGACTAAGAAGCACAGGGCCACTGACCAGCCGGCACTCATTGATGCATTGTGAGAGCTACCGGGCTACATTTTTTGAAGAAACAAAAACTTCAGAAGGATTCGAACGATGCTGCAACATTGTTACAATTCAGCACACAGTGTCTTGATTTAAAATCCTGAATCTGTGCCCTCACCTCGTTTACTGCAACATAGTAGCGTGGCTGCTGAAAGTGAGGGGTGTTGTCGTTCCTGTCCCTCACAACAATCCGTACCTCGTGCAAAATAACAGTACCAACCAGCTCATTGGTGCACTGGACCTGCACCACAATGGTGGTGATGTAATTTGGGGGCTGAGAGAGAACAGAGAAAAGAAAGACATGTCATCTAAGCATTGCAATGACAGTTTATGCAAATGTTCTAATTAGCTTTTGGTATGGAAGTGTTAGAGTTGACAGCAGTCATAATAAGTTACTCCAACAAAATTCTGTATACTATAAAGACTAACATGAGAGCTTTGTCAGAGATGATTGACTAAAAACTCCAGCGACCTTCACTGTTTTAAAATACCCCCAGTAAACACGCTACGTAGCCAGCTCAACAATACACAAAGATGTAAAAATAATTTGGTTATCAAAAATATCTGTTTACTAGCATCTACCAGAGTTGCCATCAGAGCCAAATTACCTTGATATTTACTGTGTTTCTCAATGGGCAGTATCCCCACTTTGAACTCTAAATCTACTTTATTCCGAATGAAAAAAATAATCCAGTCCTCTTGCTAAAAGATGCAAGCATAGAATGCATTGGAGTCAACAAATCAGGGCTTATGCTATTCTATTTTAAGCTGGAATCTGCAGCCTGATTTTGCTTTTTAAATATTACATGTAATAAATTCTTTAAATTTCTGATGAAACAAAGAGCTTCAGGCCTTGTGCCACGATCTGGTGGAGTGTACATTGGACAGCAGCGGCTTGTGACTTTGCATTCAGAATTGAGTTAGCGTGATGGCAGAGAGCCAAGAGGCCGTCCGTAAAAGTCAGAGAATGTCCAAAGTCTGGAATCATTTCACACTTAAAAGAGAAGATAACAAAGAGCAACGTGTCTACTGCAAAGCAGAACTGCCGTACCACAACAGCACGTCAACAATGATTCAACATCACACACAAGCTAACGTAAACATTGATGTTAGCTAGTTTAATGTATTCTTCCATCGCTAGTTAGAACATATGGTATGGTATTTGTGGAGGCTGTAGCCTGACGTCGGTATGAGTAGATCATCTTCGTGTTACAGTGCAAGAGAGTAATACTCAATTAATCGATGGGATAATCGGTAGAATACTCGATTCTAAAAATATTCGATAGCTGCAGCCCTGCTATGATGTAATGCAGCCAGGCCAGCATCACTTCCCCCTCTCTCCTTCTCACTTGCAAAGGATTGTCTCTCGTGGCCCCCCACTGCTGTTACGTCTCCTGTTAATTTGCCATATTTCCGAGTTATTCCCACTTGTAGTTTCACATAGAGTTTCCTCCCCTTAGCCTATACAATCTAATCACACACTTCATGAGCAATTTCTTTCCCATAGCGGTCACAACACTTAACACACAGTGCCAACCCCCCTGCACCTCACATCTCACGTCATGCACTATACCACTTAGACTGATCTGTATTCACTGCAGGTTAACGTGTTTCCTTGGAGAACTGGATCGAACATATTACATGCAGACAGAGTGTCTGCATATATTCATTCACTTACTATGTTAAGCATTCACGCTACACTGAAACAAATGACCACCAAATCTGCTGCTTGGTTACATTTAGCATCTTTGCTCTTGGTAGCAGTACAACAGTGAACAGTTGTTAATAAAACGACCTGGATAAGACTTGGTGAGATAAAACTGTTACTATAAGATTAAAATCTAGTGAGAATAGAGTTTAATTCCCTTATTGAATTGATTATTTCCACATGATTGATTATTATCATCAGTCAAACTTGCTGTCTCATATGAGAACCTTGATTTATCACATTATATGTTCACTACTTGTGAGCAAGAAAGTTGACAAGGTACTAAAAAAAGGGAGCTAAGAGCAAATCATAAGAATTTGATACAACAGAAACAGAGTTACAGAGTTATCAGGTTTTCAAAGTATAGTTAGGTGTATGCGTCCATATCCTGTATTCAGAAACCTGTAAAAGCCCTTATTCCTGTTTGAGAGACCTGGAAAAGCCACCGAGACAAGGCACTCGAACGTGCATGAAGACATTTGGACTGTTGCAGAAATCCTACCGAGTCCTTCACAATGAAATCCACAGTCCAGCAGCTTTAAACAACTGAAACAAATCACCTCCTGGTTGCATAGGCAACCGAGAGAGACGGGGATGGTCTCATGTTTCCTGTTACGTTACAATCTGCTTACATGTTGCCATTACAAAAGTGATTAATACAAGTACATTTCTACAAATTATTACATAGAGCCCCTTTTAAAAAATCCAAGGGCTGATTCGTTCTTCATTGACTGAATATCGGCCTTATAAATTATAATAATGATAACAAAGTAGTACATTTAACAGCCCTGGTAAAAATAAGCGTGTAGTAAGTGAGTCTGGTTCAATACAATTATAAACAGGTGCTGCACTTATATACAACACTGGATCATGACCATGACTGAAACATGTTCACTGTATTCTCTCTACAACCTAACTAAATTCTCAAATCCACAAATGAGCTCACACAATAGAAGCAATACTTTAAACGAGATGGCAAGTCATTTACTTTAAAAACACCAAGACACAAGTCACTTCTGACTTCACTGTCTTTCGTCCTTTACTCACATCTCTGTCCAGAACTCGCCCGGTGCTGTTGAGGTAGAGCCTCTGTCTCGTTGGTTCCAGTATCACCCAGTATTCATAGTTGTCCAGCAGCGTCAGTGAGATGGTCCTGCCTGGGTCTTGGGCACGGCCATTTATCTGCATGTTTTCCACCAAAACTGTACCTGTGAAGGCAGAGAGGTCTCCATTTAATACATGTCTCTCCTAAAGAAGGATTTTTTATTTAAACAGAATATAAAAACAGGTTGGTGGTAGAAAATAAATGATGCATTAAATGCTATTTTCAATAGAGCTGTGTTGCCTTTTGACAAAAGGTGTTTTGTTGGATGATGAAGGTTATATTATTTCAAATAAATGGAAAAACTAAAACAAAGAAGCACAGTGAAATAAACGTATAAATAAATATTAGGGCTGTCATAATTATATAATAACATTAATAATAACAGAATGATGAGTTAATTTGAATAAATGTTTTGTCGAATGATTAACGCACACATGCACGTTATGACCCTCGGCCTGCCCCCTTGTTTGGGAACTCAGGAAGCGTTGCAGCACTAATGTTGTGGATGACAGAAGAAACAAACTTCCTTGAGCAGAAATGGATAAAGAAACCGTGACTCCATAAAAGGGATAAAGTTTTTACAGACAATGGATGGATGGATGGGATAAAGAAAAGCATTTTTCAAATGGAAAATTCAGCTTTAAAGCCAGATGGCTCTCTCGACAAGAACACAGTTCTTATTTTACTGTCAATGTGAAAAGTGTACGTTCAGTCTCTAATACCACTTGCTGGCCAAGCACACAGCTGATGCAGAGAGCCCTCCTCTCTGCATCAGCTGATTAACAATGTTTAGTTTGCCTTCGCAAGTGTAAAGTTGGAATGTTAAATTCAGCTCAGTCTTCCCATCTGTTGTGGCTTGTTGGGCTTGAGTTTGCCATGTTATGCTTCCAGCATATTTGAGAGTACATTTGGGGTTAATCTGGAGAATATTCTTGACAGTATTTGTCCTTGTTTTAGGGCTGCAACGATTAGTCGACATAATTGATTACGTCGACAATAAAAATGTGTCGACACGAAATGTTTGCGATGACGCGTCGTATTTAAACTTTATTATTATCATTATTATTATTATTATTATTATTATTATTATTATTATTATCATTATTATTATTATTATCATCATTTAAAACTGACAGCAACGACATCAGTAATAATTCATGTGTAGGATATTAAATCAGTACAAACAGTAATAATATAAATTGGATAAAACACTGAATAGTAAACCTCCACTTAATGCAATGATTTGTAACATAATAATAATTCAGTTGTAAGATATGTAATCAATTAAAAACTGTTATAATTAGTATTAATTAGTTCAACTGATATTAAAAATCCAGTTGTGTTTCAAAATATTATGTTTTCAAATGCATGTTTAATGGGTTATTAATTTGCTCTGAGAATATGTCGAAACAGATGCTGCCAAAATAATCACGACTAATCGACTGATCGAAAAAATAATTAAAAGATTAGTCGACAACCAAAATAATCGCTAGTTGCAGCCCTGCAGTGTTTTGGATTGCTGACAATAATAACAAACATACATTTGCATAAAGCAATCTTATTTTTCCAACCCCCCTGTTGATAAGAGTGTTAAAAACCTGAAAAATACCCATTTAGAACAGTTTAAAAATGTGCACTAATGTGCAAATAATCATGAGTTAACTATGGACAGTCATGCTATCAATAATTTAACTTGATAGGAAAAAGCCCTTGACATACCACTGAAAGTAAAAAAATTGTTGGAAGAGAGAAAAACAGTTTTATTTCAGATCTATGATATGGATCATGGTTTAGATACAGTTCAATATATTGTACAAAAACCGCCAGTGCTTTTGTGCCAAAATGAAAAATACATCAATTATATTCTATGGCAAGAAGAAAATAAAGATTTCAGTTACCATAAACACGTTAACGTGATTTATTCATACATAACTGTGTGTGAATAAAATATATAAATTATGTACACATGCTTTAATAACTGATATTCTGGTCATGCAGGAATATGCAGGACAGAATATGTTTACACCCAAAGCTAATTTAAATTTCTGTTTATGCTTGTTGGTACCTGCTGTGCCTCAGCTAGTAGAGAGCACGGAGAAAATGTACCACTTTAGTCTGTGATTTATGTAACTGGCTGTTCAAATTTATAATAAATACAACACTTTTCAAGCCCACATGCACACAATACACATGCCATTTCTACACAGGATGTCACAGCTGCCATGCATACAAACACATGGGTTATGCTGAATTCTTAAAAGGAAACTCTTGCAAAAATGCAACCTTGGCTTTTTTTGTGAATGTACCCGAATCGAACCTTTGTGTAAAAGCATAATTACGACAAAAGAGGCACTTTTAAGATTTACCGTATTTTCGATTTCGGATGAAACTCATTTTCAATGGGAGTGCTACGGGCACTTTTACACTAGCATCAAAATCTCTATTTTTAAAACAGTAAGAAGACTCGACACAACATGAAACTTTGCTCGTAGTATCACCAGGGTCTCTACACATGAACACGAGCATTGAGAACATTGTTTGTGTACACAGAGTATACTTAAAAGAAGGTTTTTGAACAGCTCACCTTAGCATTAGCTTGTTCCGCTAGCCACCATCCTGCCAGCCGAGAAGCATAGGCCGCTAGCTCAGCCTGTTTTCTATTGTAAAGTGAACACAACTCACAACTTTCCTGCCGCAGCTTCCTGTTGTGGGGAAGCCCTTCCAGTCGATTACCGAGTGCAGTAGAGTTCCGCAGCTCAAGGATGAAAATGTATGATTATTACTTCATGGAAATGCAATCAACGTTCATATGTGTCTTGCCTTCCAGTTTATAACAGTTATTATCGAGAGCGGACGGGTAAAAGAACGGAACTGAGCATTTCTAACTGCACTCTGTAATCGACTCGCAGGGCTTCCCCAAAACAGGAAGCTGTGGCAGGAGAGTGGTGAGTTGTGTTCACCTTACAATAGAAATCCGGCAAAGCTAGCTGATGTTTGATGCCTCGAGCTATGTGCTGGGACCCTATTTCTACTGTTGCTGAAGTTTGGTGCTGTTCTGATGATTATTTGTGGCTTTCTGATGGCGGTTACTTGTTGGAGGCGTATACTGCAATGTATTGTTATCATGCGGTCATTTCTGAGGTTGCAGTTTGCGGTCTGCAAGCTTGATCTCTCGAGGGGGGTCTTACTCTGTGTCACGGTGTGTTAGACCATGGATTAAATTTACACCGGAATATCCCTTTAAGTCGCATTTGGAGATCGATACTTCTGGCTGGTAGCACGGCGGCGAACGGAACAAGCAACTGCTAAGTTGAGTTGTTAAATTAAGTTAGTAAACTCTGTGTACACAAACAATGTTCTCAATGCTCGTGTTCATGTGTAGAGACCCTGGTGATACTACGAGCAAAGTTTCATGTTGTGTCGAGCCTTCTTAGTGTTTTAAAAATGAAAAAAAAAAAAAAAAAAAAAAGATTTTGATGCTAGCGCTAAAGTGCCCATAGCACTCCCATTGAAAATGAGTTTGACCCGAAAACGAAAATATGTTAAATCTTAAAAGTGCCTCTTTCGTCGTAATTATGCTTTTACACGAAGGTTTGACTCGGGTACATTCACAAAAAAAGCCTAGGTTGCATTTTGGCGAGAGAGTATCGCTTAAGTGCCCACTGGTTTTGTTCCTCTGTTACACTGAATGTAAAGGGGTTACAATTTGCATTCAACACATTTCACATGATTAAGAAATGCACTTTGCGTGAGCTGGTTAGTCTTTAAAGTGCACTACGTTTTCACAACAGAGGGGGAACAAGGGGACATACAAAGTGCCTCTTCTTCTCCAAAAAGTGAGTTTAGTTTCAAGATGGTGAACTGAACCACAACATAGAAATACTGTAGATGCTAAAAGCACTTGACATGCCTCGCCAATCCTCCAGCTTTAAAACCTAAGAGGGTATTTTAATGGGCATTTTTAATTACTGCCCATAACATCTTGTATTTTATCATTTCGTAAAGTACGTTTATCCATTTTGCAGAGTCACTCAGACTCTCAGATACTTGAGAAGGAGCACAGATGGAGGTGTGATGGAAGTCTTTGCCTTTTAATTATAATACCCTCTGCTGCATTTTTAGCCCAGTATTAATGACTGTGCTCCCTGTTTGCAGCCGTCAGGGTTTGATGCATTTGTGTGTTGTAATCACAAGGACCTATAATTATCTGTCTCACTCGGGATAAACTTTATCTGAAAAATGGATCTTCCAGGAATCTAATTTAAATTCAAAAGACCCCCCTGTTGCTGCTTCATTAATCTAAAACAGTTTTTCTGAAATATATCAGCCTCAGTATCTTTCAGTGGTGACTACATCTTTTTGAAGCTCTCAGGTCGTAAATTATGATGCTGATAATATTGCAAGGGAGGGCACGGAGCGCCTCCTTTCTTTTTTGTCATTCTCAAGTTAATGAACTTCAGTTTTTCTGCTGTGACAGCTGTGAAACCCACTATTCTCTCAATCTTAGACACATGGCAATGTTGTTGTCCTCATCTGTCTAAAGGTTTTATGTGTATTTTATTTCTAATTAAATAAAATCACTCTTTCATTAGTAGCTTGTGACTCCGTCAGGGTCATCTCCGGACAGAGACGCCTCTGATCCAAGCTTCACAGTGTGCTATACCCACAAGAGACAGCGCAGAGGGCTTACTTCTATCCAAAATATCAATAATGTTGGCATCCACAGATGATGGCACCAGATAAGTGTGGAGGCCTGTTTTTGATAGGGCTCCAGTTTCGTATGAAAAAAAAAAAAAAAAAAATAGTAAGTTTTATTGCTACTAGCATGGAGGCCTGTTTGAAATATGCTTTCAGCTCAGTCCATGATCTTAATGAATTGTAGGTTTATGGGCCACAGTGAAGCAAACCAAGTGGAATTTGGGTATGTGGGAGCAAACACAACCAGTTAACACACAAACACACCAACACATAAAAAATAATAATAAAACAATCAAAAAAGATCATTGCTGTTGAACAAGGTTTCAAATCAGTCATCAGACATCATTTGTTCAATACGAAACACAAAATATGACTCTTTTTTCTTTTCCTTCAGAAGAGGGGAGATGATAGGCTCACAAGTAGAAATGCTGGTAAAGAACACAGGCTAAAATTAACTTTATGACAAATTAGACAGAATTACACGCAATCACCACATATGGATAGCTCTCCTCTAAAAGGTGAACGATAAAGGTTGACAATTATATCATGTATTGCTCAGTATGGAAGCTCTATAACTCTCTCTATATATACAACTGTATATACTGTGGTTCTTTCTTCGCTCACATTTTCCCATTGACCCAGTTGAGGCTCTGTTGAAAAGGTTTGCACTTCTTCCCTAAAAATGTTGTGCCAATCTCAAAGATCTTTTTTGGGGGGTAAAGGTTTTGGAGGAAAGTGTTTTCAACAGATCTGTGTTGAATGATCCCGACTAAGTCTGAGAAGAGCTGAAACTGCTGCTCTAAAGGCAATAAATGAATGACCTCCCATTATCATCCATCAAGAGAAGTCCATCAGTTTGTGACAACTTTCTAGTAAGAGTAGGCCTGAGCGACTACATGGGTCATTTCAGAACATCTCTGCAGGTACACCCCCTATATTTTTATTTCATACATTCACATTCCCTCTTCATCATCTAATTCACCCTCAAAATATCTATTCAATTGACACAGATTTACTTGGGCAACGACCAAGCACAAATGCTCTGTGGC
This sequence comes from Diplodus sargus, assembly GCA_903131615.1. Lineage (NCBI taxonomy): Eukaryota > Metazoa > Chordata > Actinopteri > Spariformes > Sparidae > Diplodus > Diplodus sargus. The sequence continues at coordinate 3,645,402 of CAEMYA010000074.1, read as the reverse complement.
CACAGCTGTCTCTATGACGAACATTACTGCTGCCGTTCAATGCCAAAAAATCTTGAGATCCTTTGGCCAACCGAACTCCCAGATATCAAACCCCTGCAGCTCTTTATCTGAGTTAATTACACACTGCAGGATAAATCATGTAGAACACATTCAGTGTGAATAACTGACAACCAGTTGTCAAATCTTGCTTCCTTTAACTCTGGAAAATAACTGAAGTGAAAAGTTTAAGCGTTCCTCCACAAAACAAATGTAAGACTTTTATTTATGTCATTGTAATGCCCCCTCTGGCTTATCTTAATTCCCCTTTGTTTGAAAATGGTAAAAAAGCTTCTTTCTGGCACTAAAATGAGACCACACTATCAATATCCTGGCCTCACTTCAATGGTTACTTACACACTCAAGTGATTTTTGGACGTTACAGATTGCTTTCAAAGCACTGGGGCCTAGGCTCCAGCTTGCTGGGATGTTCAAAAGTGTAGAGACCAAATAAGATCAGCCTTTGTAATCCAGACAACTAGACAGTGGAACGAGATAATGATCCAGTCTGTCAGTGATGAGCAATCAGAGTCCAAGACTTTTGCTAAAATGTATACAGGCATTAGCTCAAACAATACAGAAAAATAAATCATATGCAGGACTGTTAAGCACTTTATAATAGTAGCACACACATACTGGAATAAATAAATGAGAAGACACTGTATGTACATGCAACATAAATGCAGCAATTAAAGTTATCCAGGGAGCAGAAAACAGTATGTCGATAGAGTTTTTCCCTTTCAAGGAAACCTATCAAGTTTTTTTTTGTTAATAAAGCAGATTTTGTATAAAGATCTTCATCAGATCTAGTAGCTAGTTCGGCGCATAACTATTGATTCACCACAGTTGCTGTTGTTCATGGTGCTGGGTCAGGCATGTGTGAGCTGACCAGTCAGAGGACACTGGGTGTTCAGGTGGGGGTCAGAATAAGAGGGCATTCAGTGCTGCAGCAATGGACAGTATGAGAAAACGTATGTGTAACATGAGTGTATCTTTCCCTCTCCAGACAAAATCAAAAATATCACAACAGCATTCTCAAGCAAAAACAAAATAAAACTGTATCGTGATGCTGCTGAAACACATCAAGAAGCATGACATGTCTCAAGTCATATGCAGTCATGACTGTGGGCCTCTGCAACACATCATTAGTGTCTGAGCAATACTGTCTGGCATGACTAAGAGGAAGAGGAGGATGATGTACACTAGAGGTATTCTAAACCTGAATGTGTTTGCATGCTCACAGTGAGTGGGGACTGCATATCTGCGAGACCATTCCCATAATGCTGTCAAATTTAAGACTAGAGGGTATTCGTCTAGGAAAACCCTCGAAGGAGCGTTTAACTTTTTCTAAAAGTTTATATGAGATGAGATGATGAGATGTTGTGAAATGTACTTTCAGCCTGTTATGTGTGATTGCTGTGCCCACATTTTGAATCAGGCACTGACTCTTATTAAGACATAAAGTACACACACGTGCACCAGCCGTCAGGGGAGCCACTGTGCAGCATACATAGCCACCACCGAGTGAGGAAGGAAGCAATATCACTGCGATCATAGCTCTCCAAATGCTGAATAACTTCTAATTACTTTTGATATGATTTGACATGAAAAACGTGTTTGTTTTCGCACTTCTGCCAAGGTTAACTAGAGTCAAACAGACACAGGAAAAGAAGCTGCAGCTGTTTCATTCAGTGAAAATGAATCTTTCAAGACTTATTTTGTACTTCCTTGACACATTTCACAAGGTGTTAGTCATATATATGTGTGTGCATGGAGAGTTATTTCAGGCCCTGAGCATAATTTTGGCGGTGCAGGCCATAACCCTTAGACATTTGGTTAATTCCAGCCTGGGTGAAACTACTGGGATCTCCCCATCACTTTGACAGGCTGGTACTTTGCCTCTCTGTACTGACTGCCGAAAAAAACACAAAGTACAAATATAATGAAATCATGTTGCTGCAGCTCCCTTGTATATCATAAAACAATTCACATGTAAAATACATAAAACACCTTAACAGCTTAAACTAAAAAAGCTTGTATAAGAAAAGTACATGCGCACAATACTCAACAGTCGTGGCTCTCACTTCACAACAATTAAAGTCCGACCAACATCAGCCCTGCATAATCTAATTGAAGGTCTGGTACAGTGGGGGTGTGTAAAAAAAAAGTCATGGCAATCAATCCGATGGTGACCTGACCGACTGTCGAACACTATCATCCATATCCTGATCATTAGCATGGCTCTAATTGGCAATTCACAAATTAATTAAAGTAAAAATTACATGTTGTCAGGATGCTGGAAATGAGTATGGAAGTGGTTATAAATATTCTGAAATCTGTTTGTAACAAACGCCAGTATAAATAGTACAAAAAAACTAAAAATAAAGTCTTCTGTGTGCATACACACTATTCAAGCGTGTTTACACAGAAAACACACTGCAGCATATCGACTGTAAGAACTCCCACCACAGGTATTGGGTTTTTAATCTTGATTTTAACATATTCATAGGATCAGGCCCACTCTACAGTCTATTCCAAAGGCACTGAGCAGTGATGGAAGATGCTTTCTTACATACAAAACTTCAATTTATTCTGGGGATAACCATATGACCTGAGAGGAGAGCAGAGTTCTGTGCAGTCACCTGAAAGATATGATGGAGATATGATGCAGCCATACAATTCAGGGCATTGTCAAATTGGAGAAGAACTTGACAATGAGCTTGTATTGACAGAAAGTGCAGACAGGCAAAAGAAAAACTTAAAAAACGAAATGAAAACATTTTCTTTTTGAGAGTTTTCTAATTCTAACATTTTGTACTTAAAAAAAACTGTAAATGTGTAATTCACACAAGCTGTAGTGTAGGTTTTTTTTTTTTTACAATAATCACGCCTTGATGATAGATACCAATCCAGAATAACTAATGAACACACACAATGCCACACTCATTTATTTGATGTTGTATTGTCTGCCCATATCCTCTTATATCAAGGCCCATTTTTACGTATCATTAGTGTGCAATTTCTAAAGCTGCACTTCACACCTCTGTGGAACCATGGCTGATTTACAAATTATGAACATGTTCAAAAGGTTGGGACAAGGAACTTATTTCAGTAGTTGCTAATCATTACCATTGCAACTGGTGCGATGTTGGAACTTTGTGGTGATAAATTAGCCTCGTGTTGATACATTTTACTTGTCGTTGAGGCTGGGTGGGTTTATCAAAACAAGTATTTTCAGTCTCCTTTTCGACCCACCTGCCAAAAGCTATAATGATAAAATATTGATAAAAAAGAATGGCACTAGGCAGCGCATATACCTCCGCCAAGGCTCAGCAATCTCCTTTGATTAAATCAAGCGTAATCCAATATCAAACTCGATAGCCCTGTATCACTCTAAAAGTTAAACCACCCGTAACTGCTTAGCCAGCTACTAGGACAACAAACAATGCAACTGGAATCGTTATCTCAGATAAACAGGTTTGTTTTCAACCAACCAATCCAACCAACCAAGATTTAAACAACTCACACATTTGCAAATAAATAAATGTTTTTCAAGACGTTATTTCAATCTCAAGACAAAAACAATGCTGTTGGAATCAGTAAAAAAAAATAAAAAATTTGCTGTGATTTCACACTAGAATCAAATCAAACTAATGTGATTTTATTGTTCATTACATTCTCACACACCTGCCACAGAGTCACTATGATTTCATTTCTCTTGGAATGATAATGTCAAAGAAACAAATTGGTCCAACAAAGTGCACTTTTGTACAACTGTGACATTGTCTTGTTATAGAGGCCACGCTAAGCAGTCAAGGCAGCTCTTATCACATCATTATAGAACAGTGTAATGTAGTGTTGTTTTCAGCTTCCCAAGACAGATTCATGCTGCTTTGTTTCAGGAGATTGTGCGTTAAAGTAGAAGATGGACAACACAGACTTGATGGATGTTACTGAACATTACATTAAACCATCAGCACTGTCTCTAAAAGGCAGCATTTTAATTAATGACAGTTCTGTTGTTGTGCATTGAGCCGGAGTACTAAAGCAAGTACAACCCGTTTTCTTTCTTTCTTTCAAATAGTGCACAGGGCTCAATGAAGCTGCTGTCCAGTACATAGGACACAACAGTCGTCGTCCAATTGTGCCATATGTACAGTGCTGACTAGGGGTGTCATGATTCTCCAAATCCTCGATTCGATTATATCTTCCATTCTAAGGTCACGGTTCGATTCGATTCTTGATTTTTACATTTATTTTTTTAAGCACAGGTTGCTATGCCATTTTTAGACTAGACTTTTATGCAATATAATATCTGACCTTTGTTCGCAATGTACCACACCACATTGTCAAATTTAAAACATTTAGTTACATAATGTAACAGTAACTTATATCTTCAGTCAATTGGAAACTTAAACAAAATAACCTTCCATCTATTTTCTGCAGAGCTTGCAAACTGTGTTTTTTTTACGACAACACGAATGTTGTCATCATAACTCACTGAAAATCCAAAATACTTCCACATCAGCGACTTCAGTGTAAGAGAAAGGGGTTCATGTTCTGTCTATGGGTCTCCTTCATCTGCAGTTGCCATTGTTGTAAGAGTGGCGTAGCCCCTTTCAGGAACAGGGCAGTGTGTGAGGTGTGTGTGCGTAACGTGTGAGTCGGCGAGCAAGAGTGAGGGAGCGTGCGTACGTGCGGACAGTGAATGAATGGCAGAGGAAGGAGAAGCGAAAGGAGTAGCAGTAGTAGCGACAGCAATAAAGTGTACAATACAGTCTGCAGTTTGGCTGTGAATAAAGGCGACAGCTCCTCTAGATACAGCAAAGCTCCCTGGTTTTACTTCCCGACCAGCTTAACACGTGAAAGGGGGTTCACCCTGAGGGTAAACAAAAAACTTCGGCCCTGTAGGAAATCATCTCCCCTGTGCTTCCCGACCACAACCCGGGAGCCGAACAGGAATGGTGTAACACCATGCTATCGTTTGACTGGCTGTAGCTAATAGCTACTGGCTTAGCTAGTAGCTAAGTTAGAGGAGGTTGACTCCGAGCACTTCAACACGTGTGTGTTTTTTTCTGCTTGGCAAGCCGACCGGACGTGACATGGGGCGTGGCAGCATCGATGATTCCATTTTTCAATTCGAAGTTTGAGATTGTGACTTAATTTCGGTCGTTTTCGTTTTAAAATCGAAATCATGACATCATTAGTGCAGACATTTCATTGTATGAAGCATGATATGTGATCCATGCACAAAAATAAAGATGAGCTTTAGATCTCATGCTTCATTTTAGTATGAAATCCTTTTTTTAAATCAATCTCAGTCCTTCTCGGAAAAAGTACATTAAAACGCCACTCAGACTCATAACGGTAAATTCATGTAAGCTTTAAATTCTTCTTGTCTTAAATGGAATGTTGTCATATGTAAGCCATACCGTGCAGAAAAGACCCCCTTTGCTTTAAGATCTTCCTTGTTGCTCTCTCTGCAACAGCTCAGGAAGTTCATGGTATCAAAGGAGATGTGTGACTTTTACAAAAATGTGATAGTTTTCTGACATTCGCAATCAGAGTGTGGTCAGTAGATTGCTCAGTTGATT
>CAEMYA010000074.1:3583475-3638662 GCA_903131615.1 Diplodus sargus | reverse complement strand
CCCTCAATGCCTCTTAAACAGGTCAAAACCTTTACACACAAATGCTGTTGCTAGGACAGAAACTGCAATATAGACAGCCCGGAAGTATGACCCAAGTCCTATCAATATTTAAATACTGGATAGCATCGTGGTGATCAGCGATTACATACACACTTTGTCCAAATGAGTAGAGGACCATGTACTCAATAGCCCGGTTAAACAGGGTGATCAAATGCTCTGAATAACATTCTGATTATTCAGATTATTGCATAGCATTTCCACTTGGCTATTTATGCCCAGCCAGATGCATTATTCTACATGAAGAGAGAGATGAGGAGGAGAGATGAGCTATGTTGTGTGTGTGAGGGGGTTTATTACGTGTCTCTGAATTTGAGATAGTGTGTCCTCCTGGAGTTGCTGCAATGCATGAGTTGCTCTTCAGCAATGAAGTCACAGCTGTTTCCGGTTGTCACTCTGATGGCAACCTCTGACTGTCCATCCAGCAGAAAAAACTGTCTCCTGTCACCAGCAAAGGTAGGTGGAACAAATGTCCGTTACACATCTCCACACCACTTAGCTGCAACTCAGCTGTTTCGTCTCAGAAGGTTGAAACAAAGTTAGCTGACTAGCTACACTGACCAAGCTAAGCTATGGAAATGGAAATAACAACAGCAGGAAAACACTACTGTCACCAAAGTAACTCAGCATCTTGGGTTTGCCAAACTGTGCAAACAACAAAAACAATAAGGCTTGGTTCAATTGAAAATATTTCAACCAGTTTTACTGCCAAGAGGAAATCCCTTCCAGCCCATGAGTAAGACTGTTTTAGCACTGCAGTCCATCAGGGCAACTGCAACATGTTGTGTTTTAATTTCTCCCATAACTTTTCAACCTTTCTACAACCTTTCTAGTACAACATCACAAGACAAAAGCACTGAAGCACAAAACCGGAAACCTACCGAACCTGAATAATGACATAACAGTAGTATATTCAGCAGCAATACACTTGTTGCTTTTCTTTTTTCTACGACATAACAGACATTAAACAACTTATGCTCTACGGCCTACAGCAGTAGGCCACATATGTTTTCCACTCTCTGGTAGTTGCCTTTTAAATCACAAAGTCACGATTAGCACAAGAGTCAGCAGTCAATCTCAAAATTGGGGCATCATTGTTAAAAACGATCAAACTGACACTGCATGACATTGTAAAGGGCTCCCTTAGTATCTGCATCTCACATGAATGAAGTCTGTTTGTAGCTGAAATTTGAAGAACCAAGCTTTTCATCTGTGATGTCATTCTGACTCACAGCCTAGAGCTGCTCCATAGATAATGGATGGGGGCAGACTTTGTGCATATCTACCACCTTAGCTCGAAAGATATGGTTATTGGAACTGACTGCTTTGCCATCATTCTTGAGCAATTCTTTATGCAGCTGTACATCGGAATGACATCAGAGTTGGGGAAAACTCATCTCTCTTGTTTCTACTGTAGCTTAGGGAGCGAGTGATGATGATTCACCAATACAGCTCAAACTGTTAAAAGGCATAGGCATGGTAGCTTCTCAGCATGACTAAACGCTTTGCAGTCAGTAAACATTTTACTTTTTTTCACTGCTTCTATTTGGTGCTACACCTGAATTAAGCAAAACAAATCTTAGTTTAAAGGGCTAGTATGTAAGATTCAGGAGGATCCAGTGGCGAAAATGGAATATAAAATTCACAATTTTTTTCATGAGTGCATAATCACCTGAAAATCTGAATAATTGGGGATTGTTGCCTTGCGACAAGCATATCATCTTTACAGTGAAACTAAACATTGGCTCTAGACAGGGCCTTTGCCTTTATTGCAGATTTTTAGCACATTTGTAGCACATTTTCTAGACATAATCTTACCCAAGTATGAACCGACTAAAAGCTCCAGACAAGCTAGCACAGGATAAGTTAAGGAATCGCAAAAAAACAAAAGGGGACAATCTGTCCTAAATTACATGGCAATCCATCCAATGGCTGCAAACACACCTCCCTTAAAACCACAAATAAAAGCCAGATGATACAGAATTGGGCTTCATCCTATTGGCACTACTATTTCCTTGCCTGAACCAAATGTTGAGATATTTCAGTTTAGACCTTAACAGCAGTTCTCAACTGACAGCAAAATCCTACAGTCACATTAACCTTAAGAGTCAAGTGGCTAGAGTAGATTTCATCATTGCATCGCTACAAAGGAACAACTCTCAAAAGGTGGTGGCTGTAGTTCAGAAGGTGGAGCAGCTTGTTGGGTTAAACCTTAAGGAACTCAAAGAAACTCAGACTGTTGATTGTAAAGCATGTTGTCTCTCAAAGGTTGAAAAGTGCAATAGAAGTTCAACATATTTACAATTCCTGGTTTACAGCCATGACTGTTCATTCACAATAAAAAGCAGACATGTGGTCAACATGTTCACTGGATGGTTAAATATCTGCGGCAAGAACTCTGTGGTTGAGCAGCATACTGTTTTCTGCCTGCATATTTTTATTGCTTGAAAATGATCTCCAAACACGACACACAAATGACCAATCATTTTAATATCTGTACAGCCTAATGTGAGGATTAAACTAATCCACAATCTCATTACAATATGCTGGAAATTAATTGGTGAATGCTCTGTATCTTATTAACAGAGGAATGCAAATTACCAGCTCACAAACACAAAGTAAATCCAACATTACAGACAGCCTCTAAACAACCCTTAAGTGTAGGTTTCCCGAAGGTTAAAAAAGAAAAGCACACACACAAAAATGTGCCTACTTGCATTTCCTTCAATATACTCAAGTAACATAAATGCACCAATATGTCCCACAAAAGTGGTGTAAGCTAAAATTTATAAGCAAAATTTCATAACTAGGGGCAATCTTAGAGGAAAACACTTAGTCCTCTCTGTTGACAATGGGCTGTGTGTGACTCCAAACACGCAGAGGCTTTGATTAACCTCAATGTCATTGCAGTTTTTACAGTTATGAGCCAGAAAATGTCAGTGTCATTAAAATTGCCCCAAGTACTACTGAGGTGTCCACAAACTTGGCATCACTGCTTCAGTGAAACAGCTCTGGGATTTCTATACCGATATTGCCAATGAGCCTCTGCAACTTTGAGGGAGGAAGAGCTCTCGGAATTTCAAGTGAGTTACAAAATAAACGGTAGTTTTTCTCATTTCTGACATAATCTGCGAAAGAACACACTTTCACTGTTTTATGCATTTGTGTAAAAGCTTTTATTGTTGTTTTGAGGCCAACAAGTTCCCTTTTACATATTGCGGTTGTCTTGCCCCACTCGTCTGAGCTACAGTACAGTGGAAAACTCTAGCAACTATCATAATCTATAGTCCTTTCACGTATGTGTGTGTGTGTGTGTGTGTGTGTGTGTGTGTGTGTGTGTGTGTGTGTGTGTGTGTGTGTGTGTGTGTGTGTGTGTGTGTGTGTATGTGTTTGTGTGATGGGGGATGCTGCAGTGGAAGAACACTGGGATTTCCTTGGAGAGATGGGAATAAAATAAAAGAAAAACACATATTCTATGATGACATTATTAATCCAAGTTGACAATCTCACCATATTCTGGGGAAAACCAGCTGAATAATACAGGGAGGATTGTGTGCTCGCAACAGCACCAGCAATCATAAAAAAGAGATTTCTTTAAAGAAATCTAACGTGCAAAATAAGGATTGTTTGGGTGAATACTGCATGGACTCATTACTTTTTTTTATACTTTGTTATTTTTGTTAGATTTGACTCATCTCTGAGAGTGAGCAGACTGCGTTAATGTCTAAAACCTCTAAGAATCCAAGCACTGTATGTTCATGCGAACATCGGTACAGTGCAGCATGAAACACCTGTTATATAGTGTAATGATGATAAGCACAACTAATTCACAACAAGAACTGAAGTAATTAGACTGACCACTTATCTGACCATTCATTCTGTAATTGCTGTTTGAATTTGCATATCAAACACTAGGGAAAAATAACAGCATTAGCAAAACTAGTAGTCCAATTAGGGGCGAGCCGTACAGTCTGACGTCGGCTACTTTAACTCTGATTGAAAAAAAAAGACCTTCAGACAGTGTTTAACATAAATTACATTATGTTAACTCAATGAGTGCCCCGCCTTCCTGTTTGTGCTCTCTAATCCACAAGGAGCAGGTGCTGTGCACTAATCCACGCCTTTCAGCTTTGCTCCAATTATATATTGATGACCTAGCAATCATCAGGGCTGGATGTGATCATAGAATTGAGCAGAGCCGTGGTGTGTGTGTGTGTGTGTGTGTGTGTGTGTGTGTGTGTGTGTGTGTGTGCCAGAACAAAAAAAAAAAAAAAAAAAAAAAAAACATTACAAGAAGCTTAACATGTCCCTGCTTTTGTATTAGTCACACACAAACACACACACATAGTGACTGCACTTAAGCAGGAACACAAACACTATAAATGCAGCAACAGCAGAATGGCAGCGCTCGTTTTGTTTCACAGCTCCACAAAATAAAAATTGACCATTAGGGTAGCCCCAGTCCGATCAATCCAGATGTTTCCTCTCCTCTTTAGCTGCAAAAGGCAACAATATAGCCATATTTTCTATATGGTTATTCAATTCAGGCTGCTCAATGCACCAAAATCACTGAAACACAAATGTACAAAAACATGTGACTTTGTAAACAACACCACCAACGATTTTGAGATTGGGAGAAAAACATTTACCTTTGCTCCATACATTAGCTGCCAAATCACAATACTTCCACAAAAGGTAGCACATACATTTACACTTCATGTAACCCTGCTGCAGTGTTTTCTCCACATCAAATGATCAGTTATGACAAACAGCAAATGGTGAGTCAACTGGACAATTTGATTATGCTACTGCAGTGTTTCATACCTGGCCAGCCCTCCCAAGTTAAGTCTATACTTGGCAACCGATGTTGGCGTTTTCTAATTTCAATTTATAAATCACCCAAAAGATAAATGCCATCCCTGATCGATTACATGGACAATCTGCCCTTGCTCTTCCCAAGCTCTTCTGTCAATCACACACGCTCTGCAGAGTTGCTCTCTGTTAATACATCCCTCCTGTAAATGTAGACATACTTATGCCCTTGTTTTGTACAAACTTCTCTGTGCGCCTGGTTGTTGTGATTCAACGTTTTGATCGGATACATCAACAAACCTCCTTTACACATAGCTCACTTGCTGTCAAGACAATGCAGTGGCGGGCGAAACAAATCCTTGGTGCTTCTTGCTAGATATAACTCACTGCCGACAGATGAGATAACGTTGAGAGAAAACCAAAAGGAGAGAGAAACAGAGAGGAGAGGCGAACTAGTGTCCGTGCATCAGGGTGGGAAATGAAAGCAACACTATAAAGAACATTGCTTTTTGATTTAAAATCACGTTGCTCTTGCTACAAACATACCTTGGATATGACTGACCAGTGACTTCTCAATTCAGACCCACATCTTCAAACCTGGCATTGCATCAACTCATCAGCAGCTAGATGGCCAACAGTAAGTTAACTCTGTTCACTTACAGCAAACAATGAATCAATGCACCTCATGCTTCTCTTCAGCCATGGATCAAGACTTTTTTTACCCACTTGGCAATAAAGTTACAAATTATGCCTTTGATATTTGTGCAGGGCCACACTGAAAGCCCTATACATCAATTTGCTCCACTGCTGACAACTACTATTGTTTCACACCACTGGAATTCAGGAGTAGAGGTGTTTGAAGATTCATCATAGGGAGGCATAGTGCTACATGCTTGTGTCTAACTAGAGAGTTATCCAACTGTTTGGCAAAGCTAGGAGGAGACATCAATACCATGCAGTTGCAGGTAGAGGAAAATGACAGACAGGCAGTTCGCTTTTCATTAAACAAAAACCTGACCCTTAATATGAACGACACATTTAATTTCAGCCAGTGCTTTTATTCTTAAAATGTGCCAAACAACTTAATATTCTGAATTTATATCCACTGTCTATAGGAAGCATTACAAATTCAAAGACAATTTCTCATTAATCGCTTTCCATATTTTAAGGGTTGTGGTCCCTACATGTGCATACAAACTAGTCATGTATCACATAGTTCTTGTGAACATCAAGCTTTACCTCCTGTAATAGGCTAGATGTCGTGCCTGGGAATCTATATATAAAAGAGGGGAGGCACACATGGAGACAGGGGACAAGGCTCCATGTTGATGTAAAGGAATGAAGCGACAGAGCATGATCGAACTAATGTCAAGCTCAGTGGAGAGAAACAGTGTAAAGAATTGAATTAACTTTAAGGAAGAAGTTAATGAGTCCATGGTTACAGAGAAAAACACTCACGTAGGCTTGCTCATCTCATTAATTGTTTAAACCTGCTAACACACTTAACACTTTCTAGACCTGCCTCCAAGCCTTTTGGATCCTGCAAGTGAAGCGGTAGACACAGGACCTGGTATAATGCACAGGAAGAAATCCTGAGCAGTCATCCTGCATGAGATGAGAGACCTTTTTACAGACTTCATTGTATTTAGTGTCTGTGGTCTATATTCTCTCTGTGTGCAATCATTTCAGCTCTGTCAAATCTTTTAATGGTGTGTCTGTGGCCAGTTGTCTCGGGTCTAAAAACAGCAACAAGGAGTCTTAACACAACCTACAAGTAAGATGATGAAAGCAAAGAGTTGACAGGGAAGGCAGCCAAAACACAGCAGAAGTTTTAAGCGACTCGCTTTGTTCCTTCTTCATACAGACTCCGACACAGTTGTCGCTTCATTTCCTTGCAGAGATTGTGTGGTTGACTTTGGTGCAACTTCAGAGATGAATCTGAATAGGCAGAGGCGAGACAAGGATACCGTTTCCTCCTTGAGAGTGTACTTTCATCACATGAATGATTGGTCTGAGTACTTGTAACAATGTTAAGGGCATGACGTGATGGAAGGGTTATGAGTGTTTGGTGCTAGAGTGCTGCTCTCAGATAACATTTTCATCACTATCATATTCAAATGAAGAGTTTTATTCCTTTTTTTCACAAATCTATTGTAGATATATAACAATGTGAATACGAACCCCATGCAAATGAAAATGAAACTGGTCTTAAATTACCATCATACAATAGACCTCATTCCGCACCTTGTTTTTTTTTTACTTGATAATAATATTAACAGCTTGTGGGGCCTACATAAAGTTTTAATAATGCTTCTCTATCACAGTTTCAAATATTGGCAATGACTGCAGCCTTAGGGATCAAATATTATGCTTATTTCCAAGTTCATACTTTTTGGGTGTCCGGAAAATGTTTAAACTTTCAAAAAGCTCATTATTTTTCTCACACCGCTGCAGCAAATCATATTTTCATTCTGAGTAGAAACACAGCCAAACATTTTTTGTGTCTTTTCAAGGGAACCCAGTCTACAAGGGTGCCGCTCAGCCTTGCTTCCAATTGTGCCCGTCCGTGGCCGTTTGTGATTTTGCAGCCAAAAGTTCCACTGTGTTCCAGAAACGCATTACTCCCCACACAGCACCATTTCTAAAAGTGATGTCTTTAAAACTGTTAACAGGACACCTCACTCTGAAAACAAGATCAATTATGAATCTTTTATTATGCATTTTGGATCCATGGAGGTTTTATGTTTATACAAATTTACTCAAGCTGGGATTCTTTGACATCATCACAATGCAAAGTTAATGGGCAGATCAGGAACAGGGAAAACTCTACTGCAAATATTCTGAATTGGCCACATGACTAGACAGCAAACTGAGAAGCTAGAAAACCTTTCTGGCATATGTGCCAGGTGACAAATTATCTGGACCTTCCGCATTCTGGGGCCCATAGAGCGTGTGCAATAAAATGAGTGTGGCTCATCTAGATATTCCAAATGTTATCTGATCAAATGTCTCAAATAATGACAACTAGTGCAATGCCCGTAGGAAGCATGTATTCCTATAGAAAAGTAGGAGGTTAAGTAGCTTTTTCATGGATGGTCGAAAGAGGTTGTGTTTGAAGGTGGAACATCAGGGATATAATTGGCTGTTTTTGACTACTTTTGATTATACCATTATATTGCCTTGTTTGGTGTCATTATTTTCAGCAAAACCTCACGTGTGACTGTACAGTTATTTTTTCATTTTGACATAATAACACTATGGACCTAAAATCACAAAATAACAAAATCAGAGTAGAAAAAAGTCAGATTTATTACTGTGAAAACCACAAATATGTTTAATGAACCAATTGCATTAGTTATAATGCAAATATAAATTGTTGTTTGCTAAACTTGTGCATAAGTTTTTTGAAATTTACAAAGTTATGTGTAACTATTTACATTTAAATTCAGGCAATGCCTCAGGCTCCTCAGCTTAATGAAGAGCTGCACTGTCTGCTCCACATTCAGCAGTCTCCTCATTGTTTTGACTCACAACACAAAAAAAACGACTCCACTACACACTAAACACACTACACTAAACACTATATAGCATACTAACTATACACTCCAAACACGCCATATGTCACAAATCTCTCAACTTGCAAAACTTGCTATCTCTGTCGCTGTCTGTATCACCGCCCACGTCCCTCACACAACTTCCTGTTCCTCAACAACCAAACTTGCCTCTTGGACACTTTCATGACGAAAGCCCGTTTTTACTGTTTCTTCTGCACCAGACACAAAGCAAACGTGACGGCAATGTTCGCGAAAAAGCGAACATTATTTACCCTAAGTCCGGTTTTGGATGAGACGCTATCCAGACGCACATGCCGGTGCGTCTGATCCGTCGACTCGGGAGGAGGGCCGTGTGGGCTAGTGGCTAGAAGCTAGCTACATACAAATATCCACAGATTCCGATTCCACTTTGTTGTCCGCGCGTATCCAGATCTCATCAGACCCGAACAGACTCGGTCTGGACTTGTTTAGTCTCATTAATCCACAACAGTCAGTTTAGATGCACAGAACCGAACCGCCGACGTCCAGCTCACACCGCTCCAGGTATAAATCTGCATGTTTCTTGAGGTATATCGTGGCTTGAGCTCTGCAGTGATTGGCTCTGGTGCGCACGTGACTGTGGTAGCTCCGGTGGTTGATGCTCGTGGAATTTGTAAAGCATTTATGAAATAATCTATTAACGGTATCATTGCAGTCCAAACAAATGCGACGTTGCACACCTTTGAACCACGCAGCAGCCATGTTGAAACTCTCAGGTCAGTCTGATCCGCAGAGATATTTGAGGCACACACACACACACACACACACACAGACAGACACACAGACAGAGATTCCTTGCTTTTATAGAGAGATGATTCATTCTCAGTGTAAGATTACAGGAAAAAGTCTTCTGGACCCCGGTGCATCGCGTGATTGTAAGTACTTGGTCGACTCGCGTTCTTCCTGGAGCGTGGCTGTATAGTTGTGACATCACAGCCTCACGGAAGACACATCCATTCATTTGAAAACAGTTTCCAAATAAGGGTTGTGCATTTGGCTAGGGATTGACCATTTTGATATTTTCACAGTATTAAGCATCGACCTGCTTTATATCAAAATAAAAGACAGGAAATTGCACATTCTACAATATGGGACCTTTAATGGAGGGCTTATAATGAATTAATAACAGAGCCTGTCAAAACAATTACTGTAAGTCTAGGTACATGCAGTGGCTAGAGGCTGAAGCTGGACCACCAATGCAAACACTTGCAAAGTGCGTTGCTTGCAGCAAAAAATATAAGCATTAAACAGTTTTACATATCAATCTTAGTCCAAACAGATGAAAAATATGATGATCTGGGGAGATCAAATTGGCCGATGGCTAAACCCAACACTGGACTGCATTCCTCTCCAATGATGGGTTAGGGTTATAGGTTTGATTACCCATCAGACAGTGTGTTTTGAACATTCGGTGTATCCAGGGGGTAACGTATGAGGTCAATCGTGTATTTTAGTAACTGATAACTTGCATCATCAGCCCATGGAGGACTTTTCTTCTGATTGCCTCATTCATGAGGATGTCAGCCTTCCTCAAGACACAATTATTTACCAGCACTGAGAGTGAATCTACCTTGGCAGATATACCACATAAAAGAATGCCACACTGCTTCTTTTTTAGCCCTTCAGCAACACTCGTTTCTGATTTCCTATAAGCTGTTGCTCAATATGCAGAGGGGCGAGCGGATCCTCACATGCTTCAGGCAACGGTTGATACAAATCATGAATTTGCGGAGACAAGATAAAAGCGAGGAGACGGCATCCTCATTTATGGACACACTGATTTCCCACCGCTGTTGTAGAAAGCTTTCTGTCAATGAGAGAATTCTCTCTCTCTCTTTCTCCCACTCTCTCTGTGTCTCTCTCCCTTTACTCCTCATTTCCAGCCCCCCCTTTCCTAGGAGATAGAAATCTCTTTAATCTGATTCAATTCGTTTGGATGTAGCTCACAGGCTTAATAAGCAAAGGAGCCTATAGAAAACAAGCTTTTTCAAGCCAATTTGAAATGTACTATTCAAGTGAGACTTTATATGTTGTGTATGGCACCTGTCAGTGGGTCTGCAGAAGCAACAGCTCGGATAAATTAAACATGTAACGCTTCATTTGAGCAACTGGGTAGCTATCCCCACATGACTTTCTGTTTCCAAAGTGGAAACCAAACACAGAACGCTTAAAATGAAAAACAAGCTGGAACAAAGAAAACTGGATTATGTCTCAATGTCTGTGCCAGGGTTCATTCTCTTAACTAAGTCAAATATGATTCCACCCATGACAATAAATATATGAGCTGCTGACAAAATAGTGCCTTGACAGTTGTAAATGTCATCATATTCTGTGAGTCTCCAACAGGGAACCATACATGTACTTGCCCCATCAGACTGGTGTTAAATTAGTTCTTCTCAGGAGCAAAAGTGAAACAGGATTTCACATTTATTTGTTTGTCTATCTTTCCTGACCTCGACCACACGAGGCCAGACAGACGAGTGATTATGTTGTTTGCTCCTCCATTCACTGACATGAACGAATTGCATCTCAAAAAGACGCAATCTTATTATGTGCCATTTGTGTGGTTTCTGTGTGACAGAACAGAAGAGATGAAACACATTTAGAAGGATAATTGCTTTGGTCAATAACGGCGGGTTGCCTGTTTTACATTCCATTACGGGGCTGTTTCATCAAGGAGAGATAAATAAAAGGACGGTGCAGCCAGAAGAGACCCATATCCCAGGTAAATGAGTGCTTTATAGGGAAGATTAGTGCAAATCCCTCACACACAGAGCATCAGCGCATGTGGGCCGAGGGAGGCTTCGGATGCAGGCTTGGCTACCTCCATCTCACACATTCCCCCGACAATCGATCAAAGCCCCAAATCACAGCTGCGCACACAGAGAGGAAGGAGTAGGTGAGACAGTATGACAACCGCGATTGGAGGCTATTGCAATGACGAATGGCAGCCTCATCTGACACGGAGTCACCCAATCGCACTCTTGGGATACAAATATGCCCATAAGGTGTATGCATATGTGCGCGCACACATGGTGTCTCTCTCCAAGACACACAAAAAGCAGTGCCTAGAGCACATACAGCAGGCAAGTTGAGCATCTGCAAAACAGTGTTGTGATTGTATAAACAAGCTCTGGATTCTATCTTCAGTGAGAGCTGCTCATTAAACTCTATTAACCTGCAATAGTAATATCTGCAGGGAGAACCAAATGAGACAAACACACACCTGCCCCATTTAGGGGAAACGCATTTCTCATTCCCTCAGTGAACGTATGACACGCATAGCTCCTCCCCAAGCAGAAGTAAACACAGGCATTCGCAAGAACACATGTAGTCATCAAGAAAACGCAGATGGCAAATGCTCAAAACTCAAGACACACAAGACGAAAAGAGAGGTGGTTTCTAGAGAGAGCTGAGAAGTGGGTGCAGGTGATTATGAGCCCAGGAGAAGATGAATTTAAGAAAAGAAAAGTGGGGGGAGAATAGTTTCAACTGACCCGCTGAAGTCATGCTACAATGACACATGCAGCACAGGTATAGCACCGTAGAGGCAGCCCTGTGCAGGGAACAGACTACCCATTAATGGAACTCCACGTCATGTCTGCATGCCAAACACCATCTGTATTCACTCATCCAGACACGCACAAACGCACGCCACACTTCCCAGTTACCCTGGGAAAGCAGAACAAATATACACAAGCAAGAACAAGTAGAATGTATTTATATTTAATTGAATATACAACCAAAATGACAATCCAATATGTCTGACAAAACATCTCCCAACCAGCCTGCCCCAAGAGCCATCAGCTGAGCGACGGTACCCTATCACAACACTGAGCAATCCCAACAGGGGAAGTATTAATAGGTACTGCATTACCAAAGCTAAATTCCCCACAGTACACAGAGACAATCCAACAGTGTAATCCACACCAATTGAGTGCAGAAGCATTTGCCATTGCGGAACACACCAATGAAGTGGAGCAACAATAAGTGAAGGGCACAGGTGGGAAGCTGTTTGGTACATACCATTGGGGCTCTCCTCATCGATGGTCACTATGGTTGCAGGGGGGCCTGGTCGGGACAGCTTACACTCTGCATACGTACAAAGAAAAAGAAAATTAGCAAAGAAGCAGCTCAATTCCTCTTTGTTTTTGCTTAGTTTTCTATGCAACCCCAACAATATACTGTGGCTCATGGCAGCTTATGAAAATGACAAAATCCAGGATTATAGATCTAAACTGTTGATGTATGTCAGTTTTGGAAAGTATTTAAGTACATTTATTGATTAACTATTCTCGAGTTAAATTCTTGGACTATTTGAGTAATTACATTTCATGCTACAACATTTCAGAAGGAGATAGTGTACTTTTTACCTCACTACATGTATTTAGCAGCTTGTTTTGATAATCTGCTGACTGCAGCTGTGAATTAAGTGATTACAAAAACAGGCTCTACTTGGGGTCACCCAAGAGGTTTTAACAGTTCCACAAGACACATTTACTGTATCCAAAACAGCAACATGACTGGTAAAAGGATATAATTACCTAAAAACACAAATTTAGTCATCTGCTCGCACCCATGCCAACAGAAACTAGGTTGAAGGGTTACGTTTTGTTATCCACAAAACATTTCAGGAGCTGTACAGCAAAACAGCATTGCAGCATTCTATTAAGGTAATGAAGTGGATAGATAATTAAATAGACAAATAAAGAAAGAGATAAATAAAGAAATAAATAGATATAAAAGTGGATGCATAAAGAAAGTGTACAATGTTTTTAGCTTAGCTACAGTGAAAATGTATGGTTTAAAAAGGGGGTATAAATAATGTCTTTTCAATTTAGTTTAATTTAATTTCTTTCAGCTCGTTTTTTTTCCTCAGCTACTTCAATTGCTTATGCTGCAACACTGTTCTGCTGTGAAGCTCCAGAAATGTTTTGTGGACTTTGAAACTTCTTGGACTCACTACTGGCATGAGTGTGAGTAGACAATGACCACATTTTCATAAAAAAAAAAGGAAGAGTTAATCCTTGCTGGACCCCAGAGTACTTTATTCTATATATAAAGTAGGTAAAACTATCTCCACCAAGATCAGCTCAAGCTTTTAAATGCTAGTTACAGTGTACACTGATGCATTAGTATGTAAGTAGAAATGTTGGGTGCATTTCACAGCCAATTCTTCTGAACTGATATACAGTATTGTCTGAATATACCTGACAGCAATGCTAGAACAACATTGCAAAAACATGCTGGCACTGTAAATATTTCATTGGTCTGAGCAAATAAAACTCAAAACGTTCTTTCTGTGTCTCTCTGCCATGCCATAAGCTGTCACACTGACACATCTTTTTATAGCGGGAAGCATCAATGACTGCTACAGCACAAACATCAACAGGAATGGACTGCATGACACTGACACCAGACAAACAGGGTGGTCAAAGCGCGTGGCGACATCATAAGCAGAGCACTGACGAGAGCAGCTTCACAGATGGAGGTCGCAGCAGCGAGATGGTACGAGCACATGGGACACAGGTAATGACAGCTTGACAGACAGCACCAGATGGGGCAGCAGGAGAGGTGGAGCTGTGGAGACAGGAGGAAGGGAGGCGTCTAGTGTAGAGGAACAGGCGCTGAAAGGCAGCTCGCTCGGCAGCTGACATGAGAAAAGTTCAAGATTAAATGTCTTTCCATGTGGAAGACAGAGAAGAGGAGCGAGTAAGAGGGAGGTGGAGGGAAACAGTGAAAGAGGATATAGGGATGCGATGAAATAAAAGGAAAATAGACAACCGATGTTTGCCCTCTTACCCTCATACTGCCAGTCTGCAGGGGTCAGGGGTTAGTGGAGCCAGAGGGAAGCAGAGCAGAAGCATGGAAGAAAAGAAAAGCATGAAACAGTTGGTTGAGGAACAGCTCCGATGTTAGAAAAGGAGAAAAAGAGAAGATCCTTTTGGAAAAGAACAGGTATTAGAAAACAAGGGGAAAGAGAGGCAGTTTCAGGAATACAAAAGCCTCCATTTGAGAAATGTATGTTAATGAACCACACACAGTTTTAACAAATATGGCTAGCGGATGTCTTCTTGCTGCCCCGAGCTGTCAGCTGACATTTTTCCATGAGAGAAATGGTGGGATGCACTGCAAATATAAATCAATTTAAATTCTAAAGCACTTTTTCTTGCTAAATTAAGTGGTATCATGTGATCTGGAAAAAAATGTGTGAGTTATCTCCTCCTGTCTCTCCTTCTTAAATCGCTCTGCCTCCATCTCATTAGATATATCCTGAGCAGCATGTTGTCAGGTGGTGTCTGCTAACATTACATGTAATCAGATATGAGCAGGAAAAAAAGGACACATGGTCAGTGACACCACATCAATAGTCAGCACTATAAGGTTTCACAGCCACGGCTTCTGTTGCGTGACTTTTGTTGTGCAACGAGCACCTGTTGCCAGGTGCCAAACAGCTGATAGTTTTTTCTCATTAAATATGCATGCCCCTGAGACTTTGCTAATGTGGGGCTTTAGAAGTGCATACTAATCAGAGATAAAAAACCTCAGGATGTTGTGTCGCTGCATTTTTAATCATGGCTTTTTCCAAAGTGCAGATATGCACAATAATTAGCAATTAAAAGGCAATGAAAACCTGAGGCGAAGGTACAGAATATGTCATGCTTTCTGTCATTGATTTCTGAATCATTTTCATCTTCATTTTTTCTTGTAATTTAAGCTGTCATTTAGAAATAGTTAACGTACAGCCACATCTTGCTCCATATGTGACTGGCTTTGTCAACATTCCTCTGTCAGTACAAGCCAATAAGTTGGGGAAGAATCCACCACCTTTTTCTAATCTAAAATTCCTTGAGGAATAATTATCAACACATGCTCATCTTGCACCGCTAATTCCTCAGGTGTATTCACTGCTTGTTTTAAAAGTTCTATGATTTTATAGCAATTAGTGTGTCCGTGCCCTTCTGCTGACGGAATAGCAGGATGAGGGTTTCCTTTAATTGCGACAAAACGAACAAGGCGAGTGGATCACACGACGTAATCTGAGGCATAAACAACAAGCAACATCAAAATAAGTGTGCAAATCTGCTCTGAGAGAACAATTTCCGTGTAAAGTAAGAAAAGCATGGACGAGTGTGTGCGTGTGTGAAATAAAGTTGCTCATGCTCATTTTGAGGAGCTTTTCAGGGGATCGCAGACAGTCTGCTTTGTCAGTTTTGCATGTGTGTGCTCTGATACAAATGTGTGCGTGCAAATGTACCTGTGTGTGTGTGTGTGTGTGTGTGTGTGTGTGTGTGTGTGTGTGTGTGTGTGTGTGTGTAGCTTTAAGTGGTAGTCATGGCAGTCGGTGAGAAAGTGAAAGGGAAGAGTTTACTTTGAAGACAATATGCAGGACCAAGCAGAGATAAGGAACTGTGCCTCCATTCACAGTGCAAACGCCCCCTCGGAGGGCAAAAGATCGTTCCCCGCTGCCCGTCACCATAGGAAACAAGTGATATACTTTGTTTGGCTCCAGTTTCGTTTTGCCAAAATGCCAGATAGTTGCTATGGTATCGGATGCACAAACAGACGAGGACACAATCCTGGGCTCTGCTTCTACCAAATTCCTTACGAAAGAGAAAACCCAGAGAGGAGATAATTGTGGATTTGTGCCATAAAACGAACCTCTGTGCCTGGGGAGGGAACACTGCCAAGACTGACCAAATACACATAAACTTGCAGCATTACATACAGCAGTATATACTTTTATTAATTATCTTATTTTCAGCCATGAGTCACACCTGTTTGTAATCGTTTTGTTGTCGTGTATCGAGGCGACCACCTGCAGTGCTCTTAATGAATTAAAGTTAGCTAGTTAGCTGAGGAGCTGCTTTAGCTGCAAATAAACTCAAAATGCAGGGATTTGGAAATCGCTTTACACATTTAAGCTTGTGTTTAGACAAGCTTTGTTTGAGTGATGCCCAGGGTATATATACAATAATAAAATTAATACAATAATGGTCAACATCTAGTGTGAGCTTGCCTTTGCTTTTACAATGAAGGACTTCTTACTCCACAATTGCAGCATTATTTACCCATCCAGATCATAAATGCATATAACAGTCCATATTTTTATAAGTGTTCACCCTGGCAGCTGCATAAGGTGAGGGATTCTCCAAAAGGTACACATAAATGTCAGCAAAGTCGAGCTGTGGCAGTGACCTGGTGGTTTTTAACGGCTGAAATACCACAGCAGGGGATGTATACGGATTGCAAGTGCCCAACACTTGCAGTTAATGTCTATATCCTTCCTTTTCTACGGTTGATCTAAATAACTGCGCAAGGGTAAAATTGTCCAGCTTTTGCCGTGTCTCTAAGCAACATCCTGTATGAGCCCCTGTCTAGGTCTACTGTTTTGCCCTCCAGGTCAGCGTGCGGGTCACGTGACTGAAAGCTATGAATATTGCGATCAGAGTGCAAATGTATGACACACACATACACATGAATACATACACACAAACTCAGTCTGCTCAGTAATGTTCACTACAAAATCAAAACGACCCCCATTTCTTTCCAAATGTACACCTTTGAGCAGCAGGTGATGTTTTCTAATGACATTGTACAACAAGCTCTCCTTCCATTTAAAAGCCTCCTGGAACAATAATACTCCCCCTGCAACATTTAAAAGGGCAAAGCAGACCTTTACACACAACTATTGAGTACACACACACACACACACACACACACAGAGAAAGAGAGAGAGAGAGAGTAAACATACATGATTGGAAAACTACTTATAGTTTAATCCACTTATCTGGAAGAGCATGACCCATCCAGAAAAGCTTCATTCGCAATTTAGAAAGAAAAAAAAAAGCCTGAGAACCAAAAGTAATGTGGTGCAGCAGAATTAGAGCCAAGGTTTTTTTATTATAAAATACTATGGAAATATGTGCACACGAAATATATATAGTTTGGTATACATGTCTTAAAGTGTTACTTACTTAGTGTTAAGCTTACTTTCTGAAGTATGTTCTCAACAATCTCAGGGTTGTAGGTTTGTGTATTATTCAAACATAGTAAGTGTGTTCCTCTTGTCAACTAGAATAAAATTGAATAGTTGTTTTGAACAATGGCTGGTGAATGCTTGAGCTTGTCTTTATTAGAGAGAGCTGTTAGCCATGGTCCTGATATAAATCAATACCATTACAAAACAGGAACTAGTGGTGAACCATTATTTACTACTCAATGAAAGAGAGGATCTTATTTGTATTGTATTTGTATACCACTGCTATGATGACCTAATTTCCCCTATGGGATTAATACAGTTATCTATCTATCTATCTATCTATCTATCTATCTATCTATCTATCTATCTATCTATCTATCTATCTATCTATCACTGCAGTGTTATAGTTACATGGTCCAGAGATGGGAACCTCAAAATCTGCAACTTGGACCCGAGTTGCACTCAAGTCACACACTCAGTGTCTTGAGACTTGACTTAAAACTCGGCCTCAAAAGATTTGAGATTAAACTCAGACGCGAGTATTGGGACACGTGAACAATCTTTGTTTTTTGTTTTTTTTTGGCACTTCAACATAAAGAAAATGTCTGACAAGCTCAACATCATTCCCTGTGAGGATCACATTCTTTGATTTCTCCAGTGCTTTCAACACCATTCAGCCTCTGCTACTGGGTGAGAAGCTGCAGGTGATGGGAGTTGATGACACAATGATCTCCTGCATTACTGACTACCTGACAAGCAGGCCACAGTTTGTCTGTCTGGGCAGTGTTCTGTCTGATGTGGTGGTCAGTGATACAGGAGCTCCACAGGGAACTGTGCTTTCACCCTTCCTCTTCACCTTATACACCACTGACTTTCAGTGCAACTGTGAGTCATGTCACCTGCAGAAGTTTTCTGACGACTCAGCTGTTGTCAGGTGTATAAGGGAAGGAGAGGAGGGTGAGTATAGCACACTGATAGACAGCTTTGTAGAGTGGTCCGAACAGAATCATCTGAGGCTGAATGTCGACAAGACCAGAGATGGTGATCGACTTCAGGAGGAAGAAGACGCCTTCACAGCCACTACAGATCAGAGGGGAGGTGGTGGAAGAGGTCGAGGACTACAAATACCTGGGAGTGGTGATCGACAACAGACTGGGCTGGAAAGCTAATACCAAGGCTGTGTAAAAGAAGGGGATGAGCAGACTCTATTTCCCAAGGAAGCTGAGATCCTTCAATTCAATCCTTTCTTTGCTGCCGTGTGTTGGGGCAGCAGCATCAGAACCAGCGACACTAACAGACTTGATAAAATCATCAAGAAGGCTGGCTCTGTACTTGGTCTCAGGTTGGAGTCTTTTGAGACCGTGGTGGAGAGGAGGACGCTGAATAAACTGTTATCCATCATGGACAAAGATCAGCAGCCTCTCCATCACACAGTAGACAGACAGCGGAGCACCTTCTCTCACAGGGTGCTGCAGCTCCGCTGTCGAAGGGACAGATACAGGAAGTCTGACACTCTGGTCATAACACATAGTGTCTGCGCACTTTGGTTTTACATACTCTGTTCACCGCACCTTATATTTTATCTTGCACTACAGTCACTCTGCTTATTTATCGATTGTAAATACATTTTGTACATTTTCTTACATTTACACTTTTTTTCTATTGCTATTTAATATGTCTAGGTTGTTCCTCTTATTTCATTGTATTGTTATTGTCTCTGTGTATAATGCTGCTGCTACACTGTAATTTCCCAGCTTGGGATCAATAAAGTCTATCAATCTATCAATCTATCTATCTATCTATCTATCTATCTATCTATCTATCATGCCTAACCTTACGCATCTGCTGCACGTGGCCAAAGATGACAACAGCATTATGTCGACAAGCACGCCTACTGCTGCTGCTCTCTTGTTTGTCATAAGCTTTGCATACAGGAACTAAACAGAAGCCAGGAACAAAAGAATCGGCAAATGCAACATTTGTGGAATGAATATAAAGGATGATAGGTCAACCACATGAGACTTTATCAGGCACCTGACAACACACCTGGATAGGTGAGATACTTGGTCGCCTATGGAAAGTCCGCCAATACGTTAACTCAGCATCAACAACATGGAAGGGGTCAGTTCACTTTAAGTCAGAATTATTCTTCACTAATTCATACACTGAAGATGTTTAGCATGACAAGGTTGTGCTATCCAGCCAATAAGTAAATTACTGATAATTGATGCCACAGTACAGTCTCTTTTTACATTTCAAATGTGTTCGTATTAGCAATTTTAAGTGACTTGAACCAATACGGCTACACATGTTGAGTACAGTGTGCTACTAACATGTAAACCTGGAACTAATGACATGCAAAAACTCTTAGAGAAGAGCATGGTTGTGATCGGTTTCATTCCAAAACAAAAGTATTTCTTTCAGGAAAAAAAGTAAGCTGATGTCTACCATTGAACAACACAGGCAATTGTATCCACAATTATGTTCTGTTCTGTAAGAAAGATAGCCAATAACTCATAAAATATAGAGCATTTTATATTCATGCAAGGAATCATTTTTGGCACTGAAAGAAAGGAGCCGGTTTTCAAATTTGGCAGATATATCTTTTTAAACAAAACTGTTTATATTTTATTATCACCAGTTTGTGGACTTGCAGAATATTTCAGATAACTTGGCAGCATTAATGTTTTGCATTTACTGTGCTGTGTAAAGCAAAATATAGTTATTCATTTTATTGTGTTTTTTTTGTGTGTTTATATTGCATTGCAAAAGCCTGTGAAAAGAGATATCAAAACCAACTAATCAGTGCTGATAATACAGTATGCTAATAGATAAAGGAGTGATGGTAACACAGTGCATGCTTTGAATTCCTTAGATAAAACCATTTTGTGTTTTAATCAGACTAGATGACATGCAGCAGATGATAGAACACTCATTATAACCTTGACTTGAGACTTGACTTGGATTTGCAAAAAATGACTTATGAACATCTCTGGCGTAATAAAAAATAAGTAACGATGAACAGGCAGTTGGGTAGTGCTTCGCCTGACCAGGAACAGAAAATGTAGCTTGAGATGATGACAAAGGATCATGAGATCAAAGAATACAAGATCAACTCATACTGAATTCAGAGTGCTCCTGGGGGATCCTGAGTTGTCCCAGGCCGGATCAGATATATAATCCCTCCAGCAAGTTCTGGGTCAGCCCCGGGGTCTCCTCCCAGTTGGTCACGCCCGGAAAACCTCCAAAGGGAGGCTATCAGGAGGCATCCTTATCAGATGACCAACCACCTCAGCTGGCTCCTTTGAAGGAGCAGCGGCTCTACTGAGAGTTCCCCCCTGGATGTACGAGCTTCTCATTCCATCCTTAAGGCTTAGCCCAGCCACACTTGATCCCTTGTTTACTCACCACTGCTCTCGTAGTCATCAACAGTAGCTCACATCTAATGTGTGAATGAAGATTGTTTTGATCATAATATGTGTTACACTTTATGAACAGTTGCAGAAACACAGGGGAGGGCAGGCAGAACTAAGAAACTGAAAACAAGCTTTATTAATAAATTTGCTGAAATTATCCAAAAAACAAGAAAGCATCCCAGTAGTGTTCCTTATATATTCAAATCCATTTTCCCAATCCCTTGCAAAATCGTTCCTCCATGTGATGTAGGTTTCTGCGTGATGACACTGGTACAAATAAATCCCCTTCCTGCCCATGTTCACCCCCACAGTGACTGAGAGCTGCGGGTCCGTGTCTCTTTGAGCACGGCTGGGACAAAGCTGAACCACAGAGAGACACAGCAGACCATTGGACTGACAGCAGACAGGTGAAGTGAAAAGTCCTGATAGTTGCATCCCCAATATACATATATTATTGTGTGCATTTGTTAAACGAGCAGAAAGTACCACTGACCGGGAATGAAATACTGATCAACAAGCAGACTGAACTGAGTCTGGGGGGTTTAACTGGCTTCCTCTCAGGAGACTGGACCTCTGATAAACTATTAGAAGAAAATGATATTTGTTTTTGTAAAATTTAAGCACCTTTAAGATAACACAGTGTTTCCTACAAATCCACAGGCCAAATAGATAGGGAGAATAAAGTAGAGCCCACATAATGAAGTACAGTTGTGATTGCACATTGTTTGATGTTAATTCTATAAATGTTTCATTACCAAGGGAACATGACTTTAAAGAGACAATTATTTGATAAACCTATTCTTATCTAGCATCTCCAGTAACTGGAGGTAGTAAATACATTTGAACCTGTTACGCCGCAGGGTGTTCTCCTTTGTTTTACTTCCCTCACAGCAGGAATCAAACAGACATGGGTGGAGGAGCTCAGTGTAGAACTTACAAACAAAGTTTGAGATGAATGTCTGAGATGTATATGTATATGTTCTGCATGTATAAAACATAATATTATACAGTTTAAAACTTTTCACAGACTCTTTCACTCCAGTGAAAAGTTAACAACTTTATTTTTTACTGCCGTTTCACCCATTTGCAAGCCATAAAAGTCTGTGGTCAGCAATCTCACACATTATGTTTGGTCGTGCAGTTAACTTAACACATACTGGAAAAGTATTTTTCGTCATATCTCAGAAGCTTTTAGGAAGCAGTGGGAACTGACATGGTTAGGGTTAGTCTAGGAGTTACTAGTTTATCTCTTGCATATAGGTATGCAGAAATGGCTGTTTGAAATGATGACTGCAAAAAAAAATCTATGCTACAAGTGCGTAAAATCGACATGTGTTTGAAATGTCAAACACATTAAATCAAAAGAGACTGAGATTTTATAATGAAAATAAGGAGATGTGTTCAATAAGATCTGGGACCCTGTGTTGAAATGTCTTCTAAGGACCAATGTGCTTCATACATTGTGAATCACTTTGCTGTTCATCAACTACAGTTTTGGGTATAAAAGACACAATGCTTTCTATTGAATTCAAAATGTGGCTTTTATGTCCTTTTCACATGTTTTATCCATATTCATGTTCTCAAAAGAGATTAACATATATGCAAAAACAAAACCAAACAACTTATTTTTATCTCACACTGCAGGAGCACTGCAGGCTACCTTTGGTTTGTTGGTATGTTGCACCATGTGCGAAAGGGATTTAAAAAAAAGAGGGGGAATCATAGCAAGTAGTATTCAATCAGTAAAAGCTAATCAGCTCATGTAAGATCATGCAACCTTTGAATATTAACATTTCGCCAAGAAATCTTTTCATGAATCAACCCGACAGTCTTGACTTGAGGCTGTAAAACACAATGATCACTGCCTGTCTAACAGAGGAATCCATTGGAAATGTAAAAAAAAATGATAGAAGAACGCTTCAATCACCTAGTAGAAACACATTTTATTTCTATTTTTTTCGGGTAATATGTCTAAGTCTATGGGAGATACATGGAGACATCCAACATCCTATGACGTCTGACAAAGAAATGCCTCCACACAATGATAGATCACACTTCAGAGAGTAGGTTAATAAATTTTTTCGACCTTTTTTTTGGAAAAGCTCCTGTTCAGTGTAATTGCAATCCTTGAGTGATATTTTGTCAGACCTGCCCTGTTTGGACACAATATTATTAACCCTTTCAATCATTTGAGAGAAAAAAACATAGTTATCCTACTCTCTGAATTGTGTTTTTAAATTTTCTGGAGGCATTTCTTCATCAGCAGTCATATGCTGTACAGTGTTGAGTATTCTCCAAGCATTTCGTCAGTACAGCTGTCACCATAATCTGGTACCACTATACGTAATCCAACTTCGCCTTTCTGATATTTCTTTTTCAAATATAAAGTGATTATTCACTTAATTTACTAAGTGAGATTCATTTTTGCATATGCAGTGATAAAAAAGCAAGTTTATAGGCATCAAGTGGGTGTTTGGGAAATGCAAAAGGTCGTTATATACTCTTAAATTGAAAAAAATAGAAGCTTTCATCATACTTCACAAGTGTCTTTACAGCTTCAGTCTTTACAAGGCAGCTATATTACTAGAGGAACAAGGCATCGGCAAGATGAATTCTGCTCACTGACATTTAGTTTCAAAAGGCATCTTTACCTGCCACGCGATTCAACAGCCTTGGCTTTCCTGTGGCTTCATCTGCAAAAGCCCCTTTTTAGCAACCAATAAATCAAACGGCTGCTTCCTGAGTGTGCAGGACTTAAAAAGGGGGGAAAACAGGGCTTTAAAGGACAACTAACCGAACAAGCAACATGGTCCATGAGGCTGCACTGCCTAAATCAACCCGGCACAACTTTTACAACACACCTACAAAAGGATCGGAGGCATCATATTTAGAAAAATAAGGAATGCAAATCAGTTTGCAAACTGCAGAGAAAGCACGCTTGAGCGCTCTGGAGGTGGGCAGACACTCATTAAAAATTGTCAAAGGAGACGTAGCAAAGAATGAGGTGGAAGGAGAAAGATTCTTGAGAAAAGGGCAGAAGCAATAAAGTAGGATGTAATTTCCCATCCTTTAGATGGATGGCAACCTGCCAAGTCAAGGTTTCTCTCGTCGTAAAGCGTCTCATACTGTGTGTCCATGTGCGATCATAAATACGTCTGCCCTTTCATATAAATAACAGGCCCTGTGTTATGATAAGATAATATTAACAACGCCTATGGAAAGCTCCCCAATGAGATCATATTTCTTCTTTTAGCCACAACATGAGTATGAGTGGTCCACCTGAAGGAGCGTTATCTTCTGACCTCTGGTTAGACCAGCGTCTACTTAGAACTTCAAGGTTGGAGGTTACAGTTATGACTAATCCCTGGAGTGGTGAGCAGCCGAGGACAAGGGATGAGCGGAGACAGAGCAAACAGGGACACTGTTTAACTTCCCAGTTGGATTGATGGAGTTTATTTTGCATGGATCCATGTCCAGTTAGGCAGAGGGGCATTCTGAGACAGGTCCAGTCGGGCTTGGCAAAAGCCAGTGAGACAGACAAAGGGCAGCTGTCCAGTGTCACACACTGCCAGGTAATGGCTGCTCATGGGGAGACAGCAGGTCAAAACAGATGAGCATTCTGTGTTACAGTAAGGAGGCCTGGGCCAGTTGTCTACTGGGGTTAGCTGTCAGCGCTGTGCATTACAGCTCACATCATACAGTCAAGGTCTGTTCTTGTTCTGGGTATGTTCCGCTGGTTATTTCCTTTATCATGTCTCAAAGACATTAAATGGTGGTATGAATGATTTTTGTCCAGCTCATTCTGTAGATTGTTTTTTACTTTAAACTTTATAACATTTCTTTAAGAAAGTAAGATAATGTGTCTATTAATCCTAGCATTTTCTGGTGTCTTTTGGCATGTTCTCATTGCCAGCTCGTCTAATATGGCAGCTGATGCTCTACCTAGTCTGCTACTGTCAGTTTTGCACATGAAGAGCTGCTGAGTAAAGTTGGCACTGAAAATATGAAAAATGTGGTTAAATTTTCAAAAGCTCTGCCAAGTAAACGATACATGGGTACTATCCAACGTCTGCTAAGACTGTAAAAATAAAGCTTGCCTATGAACAGTTCACATATAATGACATATTTTGAAGTATATGTCACTTACATATTCTCAGCTTGGCTCAGCTTGCCATCTATACTTCAATGCAGTACAAAATGAACAAATCCACAGCACTTGTTCAGTACAAAAAGCACTCAGTGGTTAAATTTTTCTGCAGTTCATATAGAACAACTCAATTCAAGTAATCATAGTCAGACTAATCATATATTTCATGAACACGTTTTACACGTTAGCTGAGGTACTCAGTGAGTGCTGTAACTGTTCAAACTTGTCGTTCAAAGCACACTATAGGTTATCTAATTGCTTAATGCTTCTAAAAATATGATAGGGATCTGTCTGCCTTAATTGTTACAGCCATTGGTCATGTTGGAAGTAACAGATTAAGACAAAAAGAAAACACACAAGTGTGCATTTTTTGAAGAAAATGCATATGATTGCCACTGATGCTGCAGCCCAAGAAAGTTTTCTTTTATTTGTGCCTCATTGTTCATACATTCATAGGCATACTTGCCAACCTTTGGACCTCAAAAATAGGAATGATTTTGAAACCAAAGCACGGGTCTGGGGGCCCTCCACCTGAAAAATGTAGAGTTTGGTTTCCTGCATTCTGTTAAATAACAAAATACTATGTACACTGCAACATCAGTTTTATGCTTCATGATGTTAATCTTACTTCTGCTTCTCAGAATGCATTGCAAAAAATGTGCCCCTCTGGAGTGAATGGTTGCTTTTTATGGCTGTTCATGTTAACTGACTAAATACCCAGGTATTTGCAGTACGGATGTTCCTAATGACTCATTTCAGGGCTGCTCAACATCTTAGGTGCAACAGTTAACTGGAATTGTTAAAATTAGTGATGGATGCTTGTCTTTTAAAAAGCAACATTTTGACTGCAGAGACACTACAGTGCAAATCACGCCATCATGAAACTGAAATGTGCAAATTAACAACAAATTAATTATCGCAAAAAATGTGCCCGCATAAAATATATGTCCGATATGTGCAATAAACTTCATATCAAAAATCATTTTAAATATAGTAACTTCACATAGTAATGGCTTTCTTTGGGGAAACATCACCCGCTTGAACAACAATATGCATTCCAAATGTGCAGAGCAAGGGAAACCAAACATCTGAATTTTACATTTGTTTTCTTTATGGTGAGAGAATGTTGCAGCTTTGATCTCATGCCACAGCACTTCCCCAAGACAACAGATCTGTAGCAATAAGGATCACGGCAGCTAACAATCCAAGAATTCAAACACAACTCAACCAAAAAAAAAAAAAGTTCTTGGGAATCTGTCAGTTCTGTTTTGTGAACAGCCAAAAATATTGCAGCACTCCACCCTTACATGTAGTGTTCAGCCATTTACCATTGCCTTACTTGAGAAGAAAAAACAGCTATAAATCGATGTGGAGACAGACAGTGCTGTGTGCTTCGTCTTGCAGCGTGTCTATGTTTGGCACAAAGATTGCAATCACTGCCTCTATTTCCCTTTACCTCTTTCTCTCCAAATATCTCATCATTAGAAGTCCGGGGCTTCTTGCTGTAATTGCGTGTATGTACTTATTTTTAAGGGTCACAGGCGTTGTAAAATACGTCGGTGCGGAATGAAAAAAACAAATGAGAGGCAGGAGGTGAAGACAGAAAACGTGTGTGAGGGAGACAGGGGTGGAGGAGCAGTAGTGACGCCAACAGTGATAGAGAATGTCAGAGAGATAGACGTGGAATTGAATTCTTGCAGCATCGTGTAAATCATTAGTGGCTGATAATGGAAGAGAGAAGGGGATTGCTTTGCTGATGTGTAATCCCTTGCAGACGTTCTCCCTCCTACTCCCCTTCAGACTTCCCCTTCATTGCAGCCTAGCTTTGTTTTTCTGTGAGGTTAACCACACAGGCAGCGGGGCAAAGGTTGCAATCACACCCACAGTGAAGAGTTCAGCACATACACTCTCATGTACTGAAGACCTGTTGGTACAAACCCCAGGCAGCGCGGGACCCAGCCCTACCGAGAGTGCCCCCCTATCTCCTTGCGCTGCACGGAGCCTGATTACAGCCTACTGGAGGGCAGATTAAAATCCCCTTCCCCTCTGTCACTCTGCTGCTCCCCCACTCCACAGGCTTCTGCTGCAGCCAGACACAGTCTGCACATCTGGCCCCTAATCAGACAATCCCAAAAATAGACAAACAATTGTGGGTCAGAATGGATGTGCAGCTGGGAAGAGAGAGGGAAATAGTGTGGGAGAGGTAGGCTGCTGTCACATGGTAGAAGTGTCTACAGGCGTATAAACTAATCCTCACCTCACCACACACACACAAACACACAAACACAACTGCGCATGTTTGTGTGTGGGTGTGCACAGACATGCATTTGTCCAACATCTGGGTTTAGCCATGGGCAGGGATTTAGAGGTATGGACTTTGTGCATCTGTCCACTCTGCTCCAGTTTGTCCTTTCATTATCATTTGTTACTGCCGGGTGTACTAGTCTCCTCTCACGCAAGGATCAATGCACATGCAAGTACACTGCGGGGTTTCCTTTTTCAGTATCAAAGTCTCTTTAGAGAGCCTAAAGTATAGCGGAGACAGTGAGATGATGCGAGCCAAAGAGGAGAATATAAACATGGCACATCGAAGAGAGGCGTATTAATGACAAATGATAGCAGCAAAGGCATTAAAGGAACAGAAATTAAGGGACAGGATGCTGAGGGAAGAGACAAACAGGAATTGAGACCAGTCCTCGAATTTTCTTAATAGCTGGCACTGCCATTTAGACTAATCGACCACATAGATACTCAGCTTAATAACATGTTCTCTTTGGTGAATGAGCTATGAGTCAGTCTTTTCTGGAAACAGACACACACCATGCTTATAAATACCCCTTTGGCTTCAATAAACAATTTCTAAAAAGATCCCTACATGAATGCAATCATCTGGGCAATAATTAAATTATTTGACGCTTAAAGAGAAGAAATCTGAATGCCTGTCAATGTCAGACCCATTTTCTCATATTGTGTCCACATTCACATTAATTAAAAGTCTTAGATTTATCATCTATCCCTGCAAATTAAATAAAGACTTGGAAGACACAGAGACGCCCGCTGGAAATTACTGTGCGCATCACGCCACAGCTCAACGCCATCCAAACATTTCTGGGTGCCGTTTTCATTTGACAGACAGACGACAAACAAATTGACAGACAGAAAAAAACAAACAGCCAAGGGCACCTGTAGGTGAGCAGAGCAGGGAGACTTATGAGTGAGAAGATGAGGGATGTGGTGTTGGAGGCAAAAATCCCTCTTCAAACCAACTTCATCCCTGATCGGTGAAGAGAGGCAACGACAGCACCACATTCGAACTCAGCCCTCAGACCACAACAACCCTGATACACTCACTCTCACCCTCTGCTCCCTCATTACATCTATGACACCATGGGTCATTTGCTGGCGGACTCAGATCCAATCAGAGCTCATTTGTACGCAGGATAACTATCACTAATTTTCTAGTCGCTCCCCCAACCGTTGCAATTATTTCTGCCTGCAAGTGGTCAAATTACAGACTGCAGCCATGTTCACTATTGGCAGAATGAACCCACCCTTCTTGAAACGGTCACAAGACAATGTCAGAGCAGTTTTTGATCATAGATAGAGTATAGAGTATAGATCAATAATAGTTCATTGGGCAAATAGTAAATATGGGGTTATTTGTAAAGCATTGTCAAATATATTTTGAAGGCTTTTTATTCCACAATTTCCACAATTTCGTAAAACCTATACCTTTAGCTTAAAGGTGCAATGTGCTAGGGTTGGCCACCTGTGTAATTCATACTCAAAGCAAATAAGGAACAGCAGTTAGCTAGTTAGCTCAATTCACCATGCATAATAAATAGACATCAAAATGTCAAAATTGATATGTCTTCACATTATGTTGATGACTTTTGTTTATCTGTGTATGTTTTCAACTAATTTCTTATATATTTCCCCTTTAAATATGGAAACAATAAAGCTGTTCTGCTTGTTGAGTATAAATCCCAGTGTTTTTTAGTTTGTGTATGTTTTGTGAGCATATCCATGTGGTATTGCACAGAAAACAGCACTGACTATACTTCAGGATGACATCACATCAGTGACTTGGAGAAGCATAAAGGCTTGGGTTAATTAAAAGAATCACGCATGTGTTGTTTTTCCAGTTTTTAACACAACTGATTTGCTTGTCTTTCAGAGGTGCTTGGTGAGGCTGGGCGTGGCTCTCTGCTGGCCCAAGCTGTGCCTGTCCACATGCACGCCGACAGATTATTTTCACTAGCTCCAGTGGTATATGGTTTCTCTCAGTGTCTCTAACGTAAAAGTGTTCAAAAGCTTTCTTAAAATTCACTCGCCAACACCTTAGTCCATCTTCTCTCCTCTCCCAGTGTGACCAGACCATTCCTGTGGACGGGCCACCCAACCTCTACCCTGACTGTCTGAGCCAGCTATCTGTGTAACCACGAGTCTCCCACTGCACCATCTGTGGAACCACCTGTCTGCACCTGAGCTTACCACCTCTACCTGCCAGTGATTCCTCTTGTGTTCAATACATTTAACCTTTTCAAATCTGCTCCTTGGTTGGCGTCAACTTTTATGTCCATCTATTCACCACTACAATCGTCACACCTGTGTGCTAAAACAGGTGTGACTTAAATATGAAAAAATGAATGCAAAGCTGCCCTGATTACTCCATCTATAAACACAGTGAGGAAAGGTTAATTTACATATTCACCAAGTTGCATAGCAGAATAACTTCAAACAAACAGCATATTTCATTTGCTCTTTTTACAATATCCACTCACAGAAGAAGACTTTTAGATTTGTTTGGTCTTATCTAGGCACCCATATTCTTTTAAGCTTAATGTTTGGGAAAGCTCATTGCGTTGCCTTAATACTGAAAAGTAAAGTAGACTTTAAACCAAAGTGCACTTGTTGCACAAATCTACACACTGAACTGAGGATGGGTCCCCCTGGTCCCTAGGTTTCAAAATCCCACGCTTTGGACCACACTGACCTCCTCCAAACAAAGAATGCCGAATAGATATGTAACCGTTTCCACACAACAAAGGTTGCCAAGGAAGATAATACAGGCAGCAATTACAGTTCCCTTTAGAGCATAATGGCCAAGCAAATTAGAAGCATATAAACATAATTTCTTGGGTTGGATTTAACATTGAGGAAGAAGAACAGATGCAACATATTCCTATTAGCTACATATCAGTCTCTTGAAATGTGCTGTATGTGTGCTATGATTAGTCAGATACAACATTTCAAACCTTTAAAGTACAATGTTCAT
Source organism: Diplodus sargus (assembly GCA_903131615.1). Taxonomy (NCBI): domain Eukaryota; kingdom Metazoa; phylum Chordata; class Actinopteri; order Spariformes; family Sparidae; genus Diplodus; species Diplodus sargus. Next base: position 3,608,376 of record CAEMYA010000074.1, on the reverse strand, counting down.
ACAAAGAAACAATGTCTTTATTACAAATTAAAGGAAATATTGTCTGTTTATATTTAAATCCACTCATGTTACATTTTCATTAATACATACGTGAGATGCTGCTCTTGGATGTGCTAATTGAAAGAAAAGCCGAAAGACAATATCTCACCATTACATGTCAAAATTGTCCAATTTCATACATTGCAAGAATTTATCCTCATTTAAGCTTACATAAAATCAAACCAACATTACTTTCAGAGATAGCAGAGATAAATCTTACTCCAAGATCAGTGAACCTAATGAAAAAGCTCATTGTCCTGATTGTCAACCTACACTAGATGATAAATGGACCCTTAAGATGAATAATGCCACTGTGTATGAACATCAGCCAAAGTCTTAAAAAGAAATTACCCACAAGCCCATATTCCACAGGGCTGTACTTGAGGTCCACAGCCATTAAGTTTAGGGTCAGTGGTTTCCTCCCTCCAAACAACAACATTTATCTACCAATGCGGTCAGAACCTTTTTCATCTGAAAAAGAAATCCACAAGGCACTAACCTTCAGGGGAGCAGTCAGTCATGAAACAAGATATCATTCAAACCCAAGAGGCTAACGTCTCAAATTAAAATCTTAATTCCAATTATGGTAAAAAGAGATCATACTACAGATTAATAAGGAAACAGCATTGGGATCCTAAAATTGATCTGAGCTATGTGCATCTTAAAAGACCTGCCCATCTAATTCAGCTGACATTCACTTTTAACTGCCATCTGTCACAAAGTCAGTGAATTGAGACTATACATTTGTAGATTCCCTCTGTAATGTGAACTTGAACATGAAATTACAAAGAGAATCCTCTTAGCATCATCACTGAACTGTGTAAACTGAAATCTGGAATTACTGTCTCTATCTAAAAAAATGTTTTGAAAAAGATGTAGATTTCAAAGGGAGGATAGATTTTATGTCTCTTTGATGGAAGTAAAAGTTAGGTGTCAAATGTGCAAAATATCTTAAAGGTTGTTAAAGGTTACTCTAGCCTACCAAATTGAAACAGTCCCTTAGGGTTTACCAAAAGCACTTAAAATCTAACCTAGCACCATACCAAGTGCACAGATCATTTAGAGGAGAGCTGCCATAACGGGTGTGGCTGGTGACCGTATCTGACTCAAGGGCTATTCATGTCAGGTGCCAAACCAGAGGAAGCAGGGGAGGCGTTCGGATTCAGGCAGTTAGAAGCTTGGTGTGTCTCCTCACCACCAGCTTAAGAAATCCCTATTTAAATTCCCAGTTTTTAAGCAAATTTTTGTAGGTTTAGGGATCAAACCCTTTAAACGGAGAGGAGGTCGAGTGCCTCCTGGACAGGGGTAAAACTCGGGATCTAACACTATGTACTGACTTATATTGATTCTATAATTTCTAGGAACTGAGACTGAAAAACAATCTTTCTTATCAATACAAAACAACAACAATTATTTGCAACAACAGACTGATCAACTCTTTACAGGCAAACACTATGAAATAAACTGTGGGAATCAATTCTAAATGTATAACTATGTTTTGCAAATAAAGGCCTCTGAGCTTGGAAATCCTTTTCAAATATTCCAGAATGAGTTTGACTTTCAGTCCATTTAGCAAGGGTTTGTAAAACTATTCAAGCAGTTCACATTGCCGTTTGGCACATCATTTAAAAGTGTTACACTGTTGTACAAAGGCTTTTCCAACATGCTGGTCTTCTGAGAGTGCAAAGAAACATTGTCTTTTCCACATTACAAGTTCCCTTTTGGCATTGCCGCCACAGTTAACTGAAGGAGGGGAGGCCTGAGGGGGTTCACCTCAGGGCTGGCTGCTCTTACCTTCTGTGTCCTGGCCCCAGCTGTGGGTTAGCAAAGAGAGGATTGCCATTCCTGTCCCCATCCATCTGACGAGCCACCACCCCCGTCGCATCTTCTGTCAAGCCTTATTGCCTGCCCACCTGGACACAAAAAAAAAAAAGAAAGTGAGAGAGGATTTTTCACTCATGTCTTAGTGAGTCATCCAGTGCACAAGCATGCACAGCTGTGACCAAAATACACACACACACACACACACACACACACACACACACATACACACATCTACCTACAGCTTTATAATCAGGTGTATTTCTGAAAAACACATTAATCTCCCAATCCAATTTTGCATATAGTAAATAACATAGTCCACAGGATTATCCAAATCAATCTGAGTGGACGTAGTTGCTCTTGGATTACTCCAAAACAAAATGAATTTACTATAATGCAGTCATAGTTTGATTGACCATACATGTGGATGATTTAAATGGAATTACAGCCATTATTTAATTTGAATTTACTCAAGGGCTTGGCTTGTGAATTTTATTAAAGCGAAACCTTCCCTTTCTTTTCTTTGAAGGGTTCAGAGCAAGCAGCACTCAGTTTTCCCTTTCTCTGACAAACAATGCATGAATCACTGGCATGCCACCAATGAGAGCACTGCAGCCAGTTTTGAGTGATGCACTCAGATGAATTCTGGGCAACCCTTTCTTAATCAGTCTATCTTGTTACCAACATGACAGGTTACTGTTTTGGCTTCAGATATCTAGCTGACAAATTAATCAGCAGCAACTTGGATCCATTAACAAGTACTTTAACAAGAGCAATACAGTGATTGTCCTGTTCTTTTAACTGGTTACGAAACAGTCTCAGTTTAACACTGATACCGCTACATGACCTTCATATGCAAACTAGACCATTAGCGAGAAGACTGGCCCTTTCTATAGTTATTCTTGATGCCTGTCACCAGGTTGGATTACAATTTATCCAGACTGGATGAGTCATAACATCAGAACTCTTTTTATTGCAAATGCTTAGGATGACTTGAGGAGCTGGCTCTGTAGTCAGGTGGTATGATGGTATTACAGTTAATGCTCTCACATTACGACAAATATACATGCATTACCTTATTACCTACGCCAAACATACCGCAAACAACTTTGTTTTAAAAAAAAGCTCACTTTTTTTTCAAATTGTTAAAAATAAAAGAATAATATGCTTCTTTCTTTCTCTTGCCTCCAAAGCAAATGCATGTGCGATCAGATCAAGAACTTTGATTAAGAAGGCAGCAGTGCTCCTACCACATCTGTCCACAGGGGGCGCCAGAATCTATAACAAATGAAAGCTTTCTGTAGCTGCTTTAAATTAAGTAGACATATGACTAAAGATGTTTTAATGTACTCAGAATAATGGACAATGTTGCACATTATGTTTCAGAAGCTCCTTTGATAGTTTAGATACATTTTTTACCTCCAGCTTCTTAAAGGGCATTCATCCATTTCAACCACAATCAATTTTAAAACTGAACCCAGCCACAACTATTGTTGAGAGAGAATATTAAACCACTTCTTATAGCACCTATTCAAGTCTACAGTGGGTCAATAGTTAATTCACACAAGTAGATTTAAAAAAATGTAAAACCGCTTTGATAAAAGCCTTAGGACCAGACTGGTATACTGCATTTCACTACTCGATGTTGTTCAGTTGCTCCTCAGAGGAACAATGAGAGCTCATGAATGAGCATGGAGCAGCACTTCAGTCCATCAGGGCAACTGCAATGCATGGCGTTTGTATGTCTCACAACAACAATTGAGCATTACTTTTGTTTTTCTAAAGTTTTACATCAAAATGATACATAAAATAAGACTTTACCCAAGTTAAACTGGAGAAAAGACGGCAGCAGTGACATTCTTAAAAGCCTTTTTTAAGAAATGAAGGGTTTCTCTCTGCTGAAGCACCAAAGGGCTTTTATTCTGAAATACAGCTCTCCTCTTGACCTACACCTGAAAAATGCCAGCTCAGTCGGTAGGCACAAAATCAAACTGGTTGGAGCTCATACACCGGACTGGAAAACTGGATACCTACCCAACCCTACAGACCAGAAAATCATTTTAAGTGACATTTATTAGGCACAACAGTTACACAAAGCATCCTCGTTATGACCGTGCTTTATCAAATCACCAGTCACCAGCACAAAAGAACAGACAGTGTACGAGCTCCATACATTATGCTGGTGCCTGAGCCAAAGGATTTTCAGTAAATATGCCTATTCAAGCTTGGGTGGAAATCACGCAGATTGTGTGTTGAGCCTTGCTGAGCATCGCACACAGAGATCCACAGCACACAGCCTCCACTCTGAGCTGGAGGAAGGTAACGTGCCAGTATTAGGAACAGAAAAGGTTTTTTAGCTTCTGTCTGTCTCAGCTATTTGATGTCACACCTTCCTCACAAGGCTTACTCTCAGAGCAGGCGATAAGCTGTGAAATCAGCTTTCATTGCATATGCTTAAGGGACCGGAGGGGACTCACAAGCTTCAACACTTTCATATCAAAGCATGTTTGACAATATCTCTGAGTCATACTACAAGCATTTCTTCATTTGTAAGGGTGATTTCCCCCCTCTTTTTCCTCTCAGTATCTCTATCACACACATTGTACAGTATGTATTTACCCATTTGCTTTCCGTGCAGACACACACCCAGACACATTTCACACCACTGAACCTAAACAACAGACATGTTGCACAAACACTCTCTGGACAGCAGGAGACAGCTGTGTTCTCTTCTCTTACAGTGCAACAACAATAGTGATTTCACACTGGTTTCCTATTCTCGCACCACCGTCTCATCTCTCCAGCTCCCAGTGGTGTTCCCTTTTGAAGCAGATTTGATTTCCCACATTCGTACATCTATCTTTCTTAAGAGGGCTGAGTAAGATTGCTTTGATCCCTTTCACATGAGAAAACTCAGACCTGCACAACCAGCCACCCTGAAGAGGGAAGTTATTTCTCTCTATAGCTTCCCTTCAAATCTCCCCTTGGTTGACATGGGAACGCCACATCTCATTTACATAACGGCTAACAACGATGCGCCTTCAAACTTAATGAACAGGGGGAACCAGGGAGACTGCTGACCGAGAGACCGAGCGCTTGAAGAAAAATCTCTCATACTCATCCGTCCGGTCCTCTCATAGTGGTCCAGGAATCTCGTCTATCTGTATTTTCAGTAACAACATAATGCTTTGATGAAACTCTGAGGGTTCAATTACACTCTGCTCTACCTTAATGCATATAACGTGACCACTATCGAACCACAACTCCTTCTATTTTTTTTCCTGCTGAATAAAAGTACTCGCCTATCTGTGTATAATATCTCTGCCATCATATCTCTTTGGTGAAATGATGAAACGTTGATAATGATGATGGCCGGGCAGTGGTTGAGAAAGAGCAAACAGTGCTTTAAGTTAGGGTGGGGAGAAGTGAATGAAGCAATCACAGCTATGGATTACACCAAGAGTGAAGATGCAGTTCTTTATCCCCTAAGTGCAGGGGCTTTGCGCTCCCTGAAAGACAGAAAAAAAAACTGCTCGTTTCACTCTTTCTTCCTCTGTCTGTGTTCGTTCGATTGCCCCTCGTCCGGCATTGAGTTCCTTTTCCACCTCTTCCTGTTCATGTGCTTTGGTGTTGACAGACTGTCAGACTTGTCTCGATAACAGAAATCACCACATTTTATGAACTCTTCAAGGCCAAACATGTCCCCAGCAGCAGGACCATTACTTTATTCAGAATTTACTGCTCCTAGCAGCGCCTGAAAATGAGTAAATACCATACTTCAAATATTCAGACTGATCTTTTGATTAATTCCACAATCAATAGACAGACTGGAATATCACTGGATGCTTGGTGGCACAAATAAAGATACAAATCAATACTTAGTAGACTACTTAACATGGGTCATTTATTCCCTGCAGCAGATTGAACAAGAATGAAAAAAATCTCTTCACAGTCACACCAATATAGCAACCAGGAGTGAAACTGTTTTTCTTGCAAGTTTTGTTAAAGTTGACAAATTTTACAAAGTATCTTTTTTGTTAGAATTTAGTGTTTGGAGCCAAAGGAAACAGGTGAAAAGTTAAAACTCGTGTCTTAATCAGAATTCAACTAAGAGATCAGGTGGAGCTTGCAGTGGTCTCTAAGGTGAAAAGACTGCCTGCGGGGGGTAAATCAAGTGATAATTATCATGTTTGTGCCATTAAACCTTGTCTTTTCACAAATTCCTTGAAATCTTACCAACCAAAATTACAAATTCAAACCCAGTTTGGGCTGAAAAATACACAATTACTTAACATTTTCTAAGGTGCTAATCGACTATAAGGTCTACCTTCACAGACTGGACCACCACTTAATCAGAGCAAAATGTTCCTTTCATGCTGAGCCTGTATGAAACTGTGTAGTGCTGATTTGTCCCCTTGAGTTGTTTTGTCTTGTCTTCTGTCAAAATACATCCATTCAGTTCTACAAAACAGCTGAAATTGTCGTACAGAGGGTGTGGATGTGAGACGGTTACCGCTGCAGCAGTGAATTAATGACACCTTACTGTTGTTTTCCAGCTGTTAAGTGTAGGTGTGGATTGTGCTTCTCTTTGATAGCTGACAGCGGAGCGTTTTTGAGTGGGTCCGCCTGAAACCAGTGTCTGTTAAATATGTAACAGTTGCACAGTCAAGCACTGGAACAGAATAAAATGGACTAGAAGGAAAAATGCTGAGATTCACTGACATAATCCAACTGATGTGCCACTTCAACAATCTCTTATTTTGACTGTTACATTTTTCACTACTGTCTACAGACAAATACTGGCAGTGGACTATGTGGCAGACAAGGATGTTAATACAGTGATAATGATTTCTGCCACATAGTCATTAGTCCAATTACTGATAGCTACGCACTCTGAAATGGTAAATGTTGGGAAAATCACATAAAAAACCTTACTGTAAGTGGTAAAGTTGTACTCAAAGCAAATAATGTGTCCCATCTTTATTCATTATGTGAGCCCAAACTCTTCAGACGTGTAAATATATCTTCAGTAACTCATTGAGGCAGTTTTCTAGGGAATCATAATTGATTTCAACTGATAACAGATATGCCAACTTATTTTGGCTGACTATCGTCAATAGTGTGAACAACAATCTGTGTCTTGCCAACATTGTTGCCTCTGCCCCCTAATTTTAATCACAAATCAAAATCTTTATTTTAGACTTAGATGACCCCTTTGTCTTTTGTAGATGGCATCAGTTAACTACTTCTGAGCCCCCTGTACCTTTTTAACATTCTGAAAGGCCTTCACTAAAGAGCACATAAATGATAACAATGACTTACTTTCCAGTGTTATCAGATGCTGGAAATTAAATAAGTATAAGCCAAACGATTGGACAAACTCATCAAAGTTACTCAAATGAGCAACTATCTGTGGGTTAGTGTTGTCAAAAGTTGATCATATTGATTCAGACTATTTTAAAGTTTTGAAACTCAATTTTTGGCTGTGTTGATATCCCAGTACCAGCTGTGTTCTCTCGCTCTCTCGTCTCTTCAACAGCGAGTTGTCACACTCACACACCACTGCTGTTCGCATATAGCCCTGACCCGTGTAAATTGACTCAGATGCTGTGTGTGTTTAACACACTTGACACAAGCCTTGTTATAGACCGATAAACACTGGTGACTGCTGCAGTCATTTGAAGTGAGAGTAAATGCTGATTGTACCCAATTACATTAAAGACAAAAGCCACATGTTTGTGGGTTTAGTGGGTTTTTTATCCAGTGTGAAAGGCGTATTAGAGATTTGTGACCCAGTTGATTGTGTTGTGTGTGTGTGTGTGTGTGTGTGTGTGTGTGGATTTAATTATATAAATTCCTGCCTTTCCAACAATTCAATACAATAATTGAACATTGTAAAGGACATTTTCGACATATGTAATGATTTTTCTTGCTTTTAACATTCACAGTTCTGGACTTTGAAAATTTAAAACCATTGTTATACTACAATTAACTTATCCAGGTTGTGTAAAGTGGTTCTTGACACATAATTTCTCGGAATCATGGGCATTCAGCATCAAAGTGCCGCATGTGCAACCTCAATAGATTTGACGAGGCCATGAATCTCCTCCCAGCCTCCCCCTCCCTTGTGTAGCTAATGAAAATTGCGGACTCATCAGTGTAACAAAAGCACTGTATCAGATCATGAGCGGTTCCTCCCCATCCTCATTTACAGTATGGAGCCATGTCATCCGGTTGATCAAGCGACCAGATGAAAAACAATGCTCCATAAATTATGCAAAGATCTGAGTCATAAAGCCTGGGAGATGCTGGCAGCACACGGGTTTGTAAATTAAATATCAATTGATGCTATTTTACCCATAATGGCGAGAGTGCTCACACAAACTGCAACACAAAGAGTATTTGTTTAATCACTGTGTTTACAACATTATTACATCAGAATTACTATATTAACAGCAGCAGACTGTCCTGTGATATTCATATCTAAAACAGCCACAAGCGACACTCTGTTTTTTTTACAGCAACACAGAGAACAGTAAGTTAAATGGATTGGAAATGGATGGTGCTTTATACAGCCAATACTGATCAATTAAAAATGCTTTAGAGCATGACCCCAAAAAGCAACAGAAGGGTGGATAATGGATTGGAACAGAAAAAGATGTTAAATTAATAACAGATTGGGACCGGGGCAGGTAAGATACTGGCTGCTTTGTGAATTACTCACGAGATTAAAACCATTTGATTGGCAGCAACTCCTCACAGCAGAAAGACTGATTATCTCTGTGTGCAGTTTGTATGTTTTAACTTGTTGATGCCCTCAAACGGTCAAAGAGATATCTGCAGCTCAGGTTAAGTGGGAAAAAAACATCCCACTGTATGAGTGAATGTGTACGTGTTAGCCCTGTAATGGTCCTGCTAACTTGGCAATTTGAAAATTAACATCACCATGTTCAGTCACATTTTATGAAACAACATGACCCTTATAACCACGCTTGTCAACACACCTGGTGTTCCCAGGAGGATTAACATCCCCCAGTGGCTACCGATGTCCAACTTCTCACATACTTCTCCCATTAACAAATGCATTCATTAAGTATACAGACAGCTCAGGAAAACAGCAACAACAAAATAGCATTTTATGTATCCATAGCCACACAGCTGGACGACATATTCAGACTCAGCTGTCCAGACTGAGTTGGCAGAGCATGATGTCTGCATATGCATGTTATGCATATGCAGGCAACTTAGGGGGGAGTTTGCTTCTCAAACACACAGTGCATTATTTTCTGTAAAATATATCTGGTGTAATAATATACAATGTGACTTTTCTGATCAACATATGACTCCTATTATGTAAAAAAATCTTTCGCTTGGCATCCAGATAAATGTCAGCCCTGATAGAGCAACATTTTACAGTGTTATGATTAGGGCTGTGCTAAAAAATTGATACGGCAATATATCGCAATATTTTTTTCCATGATATATTACATCGTTTGCCAGCTCCAAAAATTGTCATTTTAAAGAAAAAAAAAAGTGTTTTAAACAGGTTGTGAACCAGAACCTCCGCTCCTGTAGATGTCGCATTAGACCGATTGCCTCGAATTGGTGGGTGCCGTTTCTGGCAGAGTGAGAAATGGAAGCAACATGTCTACTGACGATATTAGAGCTGCGTCTTCAAAATCCAAAGTTGATGTGTGGGTGCACTTCGATTTCAAGAACAAACCAGGGAGCATGGACTTGGATAAAGCAAATGCAGTGAGTGACACAACCAACTTGTGAACTCACCTTGTCAGACACCATGCAAATACAATAGCGTTATCGCAGCAACCAAAACCTGGCAACCCGAGGCAAACTACGCTGGATGACACCACAAATAGACTTTCATCTACCTCATCTCGAGCACTAAAGATTATGGAGTCGGTGGTGCATTTTATTTGTCATGATTTGTGCCCCTATAGTGTGGTTGAAAACATTGGCTTCAAGAACATGGTTAACATGGAACATGGTATTCGATTCGATTCCCAACTTGCAAACCCACTGCGGAGGTAGCTGTGCCCAGCATCTTGGCTCAGCAGAAAGAGTGGCCCTTGCATGCGATGGTTGGACATAGAGACTGGTGGAAAGAGCATCAGAGCGTCCTCTCTTGTCACATGTTGCAAAGAGATACCTGTGTATCCCGGGGACTAGCGTCTCTTTGGAGAGAGTTTTTTCAATTGCAGGGTACATTATCACAGCACAAAGGAGTGCACTTCTCCAGACCATCTTGATCAAATTCTGTTCCTCAACTAAAATCTGAAGTCAAAGTAGGCCTGCCATTGTATCGATGTTTTTACTAAGGATTAGTATATCAAAGTATAGTGGACACATGAAAATAACATTTGAGTTGGACTACAGTATGTTTACGGGTTATTTACATCATACTGACTATTTGTTCTATTCATTTTGTTTATGGGAATATTTAACATGCACTATGTTTTCCTCATACATTTCAGTTTATTGTGTTGAGTGATAGTAAGTGTACTTGTGCATATGCACTTTATTTTCATGTCTACATTTCAGCTCAGTCTTCTACTAGCCCCACACCAATTTGCCATATATAAATAAATTGAAAAGGACATTTTGAATTACATTGTTTTGACTTAATTTGTCTGCTGAATTATCAATATAATATAGATCTGTTTTTACATGTTCAGTTAACTATGTGGAATATCGCAATATAACGCAATATGCATCGTATCACAATGTATCGCGATGCGTATTGTATCATGAAGCCCTTGACAATACTCACCCCTAGTTATGATTAGGGCCTCCGTAAACAGCTGCTTTTATATTGTGCTTTACAATTTGCCTCCTATTGACTGGAGATGCACCGATCGACTATGCTCTAACCAATGTCCTGCTCAAGGACATCACTTCATTGAAACTCCTTATCATTTCCTTTTTATTACGAAATAATTGCTTACTAAAAAATGTATTACTCTAAAAAATAATACATTCAGAAAAGGAGTAAAATTGGAAGTAATAATATACTCATTGTTTCAAGAGCAGCAACAGTAAGGTTTATAACAGCAAACTCAATATAAACTCAATATCTCGCTAAAAACAAACATTAAATGTCAATAAGATAAATGATATTCCTGACATCAAAATACTGAGTGAAGTTCAGATAGAATTAAGAACACAGACATCAGCCAGTTTTAGTCCTCCTCCCTCTGCTGATGTGAATCGCTGCTTACAGGTACCGCTGGTAGAGGGAGACTGCAGACAGAGCAGAGTGAAATATCTCTGGCACCCACATGGCCACATTTTTACGGTTATTGAAAGTATTGTTATGTCGCTCGCAAAACTTTTATTGCAATTAGAGTAGCATGCATTGTTCAACTGAGTAGAGGCTGTACCAACCCAATAATAAACTACATTAAAATGTTAAAAAGTACGGCTATCAGTTCTGTTAATCTTGGAGCACCACAGTATTTAAAGACCCCCATCCAGTTATGCCACATTTTTCTCTTGTTCCTACAGTTGACTGAGCATCACTGTGTATAAAGATGTATGTGCAGAGCTTGACACTAGAAGGCTGTTCTAACATTCACTGCTAAATGTTCTTTGTCCTCATTAAAAATCAGATTTAAAGGGGCAGGCCTACCAGCATGATTCATGACATCACATTGGAGCCAATCCCGGTCCAACATTCAGCATACACAAGTGGGGTGTGGACACATGAAGCACCAAGTGCACATAGACTGAGAATGGACTCAGTGTAGCAGAAGACATCTCCCGTTAAAATTTTGACAATACACATATTTGCATGATCATAGATTCAGGAGTGTAACTTGAATGATTTAAACAGGATAACAGAACTTTTTGTAGCAAAAACCATATCAAAAACACATTATAAGTCCAAGTTAAGTCTTTTATATACTTCTTAAAACTCTCTGTCTCATGGGGATCTTTAATAATTTAGCCCAGGGGCCTTTTTATTACCGGGGTTTGGTACCCATCCTTAATTACATCACAGTTAAGTTGATTTCATCTTGAAAGCCACCCCAAAATCAAGCGTGTAATATACCCCCCATAGAAATGTAAACCCAACTTAACTCTAACTCAAAACTGGGGAATGTCAAGGAAAGTGAAACTTTGAGCAAAGTCACACATGGATGCATATGTGCATGCACATGCACAAAAACCAGCAAACAAAATAAAAATTAAAGCAACTTTTCAGTCAGTGTTGCTCGCTGGACCACTGCAGAGTTATTCATTACCGACTGTGAGATGTAATCAGTGGTAGAGGCTCTAATGACAGGAGTGATTAGCCACGGCTAACAGACTGGCCTGCACATGGCTCACACCCAGCTAGAGATACCATTCAAATAACAAACAAAATGAGATCAGGCTAAACATCCAGGCAAGCAGCTGGTGCTAAAGCCTTATCTCTGTCCTCCTCTCTGTTTATCTACACAGCACATACACCAGTTCATAGATAGCAAGACAATTCATTAAGTGACTACTGTAAGGTATTTGATCACTGAGACAAGGAGACATTTGAGAGGAGACTGTAAGTCATGCTCTGCACCGCTGGGCCAGACACTCCCTTCACACTCCCCCACAATTTCAGCTGCACCAGGAAACCTTAGTTGCCTGTGAGAATTAATTGTTTGAACTGGACCTGACATCAGTAGACTGCACACATCATGCTTATGTTTGTTAATCCAGCTAGTCAGTGATGTTTGAACCTGGGAATCCAGCACCGAGCACTCATTTAGGAAAACAGCTTTTTAATTTGCTCTTAATGCCACAGTGAAATGAAAAATGGCTTTTCTACCTCATTAGATTTTCCATTTTCCATGCCATGATACACACCTATTTAACAGTAAAGGCCAAATTTCAGTTTTACTTCCCATGAACAAGTGCATCTTAAATGGATCATCTTATGGAACAAAAGAAGGTCAAACTTAAATCAATAATGTCTTTTGGCAAAATCAACTTCACCTCTATGTTGAAATAAACGCTGCAAAAGTGCCCTCTTGGATGCCACTATAGTAGATAAAACATGGTCAAATGCTCTCTAAGGTTCCCATCCAGTGGACAAAATGTGGTGAAGTTCCTTCTTTCCCTATAAATACATGTCATGACTTTCTGTGCGTTGATGTCCCATGCATGAGGCCAGTGCCATTTTAATTTTCTCATGTATGCCCCTCAAACAGACTTAGTCCGTCATTAAAAGTAAGTTTGTCTCAATCAGTCAAAACAGCAGAGTGGAGCCAAATCATGGAAGAGCTGATACAACAGACATTTGTGCTGTGAAATGAAAATGCTTGCAGCAGTGGCAGCATTGCGAGAAAGCCAAGACCAGATAATTGCATTGTGATCAAAACAACCATATGAGACTGGTCAGATGGTTGACCTATGAATCCAGAGCACCTGCTATAAATGCAAACTGTAAGTATCACATCCAATCAAGCTTAATTGGTTGTATAGACAACCTGTGCAACACACAAAATATCCTGATTGTAAGAATATTATATTATCCTGGTGTTAAAGGCTGCATTACAGTTCATGTTCTAGCTGAGTGATTATGCAGTATCATACAACACGGCCGTTTCCGCATGAATATATTCTTAAGTACCAGAAGTAATCAGGAAACACAACATCAGCATCAATTGCATTTGCACCATGGGTTTTGGTAATGGGTTGTGGTGAACCCCCATTTGATTTCTTTAAAATGTAATTTACTTGTTTGTCTTTAATCACAAACACTGCAGGTGCTTCCTTCTGTAGGATGATGTAACTGCTATTATGACATGAGTGATTCTTAACTGAGTGCTCATTGTATGCATGGGGGTGGCTGTGATCTCAATGTGCACTTGACACACAAATGAAAAGCTATTATGCAGTTAGTGTTCATTCGGTTTCCCTAATTATATCGCTTTTTTTTTTTTTTACAGCCCACCTCTGTTACAAGATGTATTTTATCATATTCCCCATGGGGAAGTGTGCTGAGCTGACTGGTGCTAAACACAGACATAGAGGTTGGGAAATTTAGGCTGGGTATTTCCTGCTGGAAAGGCTGACCCTGATGGGAAAATGTATAAACACCATTATGTGCTTTTGCAGTGCTGCTGGCTGCAAATGAAAGATTTAATGTAGGCCTCAAGTGCTCTCATGATTATTGTGATGGGCTGGGGTGGTTTGAACATGATAAACCCTGCGCACCTGTTTATGCAACATACTTTTCCAGACAAAAATATACTTGTTCTTGGTAGAAGAGCAAAGAGGAAATGAGGGCTCCAGTGTTTGGCGTGAGATTTGCATATCTGCAGGCATTATAAGGAGATATCCTAGATTAATGGCAATGATGACACACTTAATAATAAGATGTGATGATGATGAACACTATCAAAGAATCTATCCGACAGTTTTGCATAATGATTGGCCTCACGGACAAATCATCTAACCATTGTGCCCGGGTGTTTTATCTTCTTCTACTCCTCCCTGCAATATTTAACACTGACCGGCTGACAAATAGGCAGCAGATATGCCCATACAATGTTGTTTAGAGCATTTTAATTTACCAATAGCATTGCTAACAAAGCTAGGTGAAAAAATACATTAGACTTCCTACTGCTTCTTCACAATGGAAGTCTTCTGCTGGTTTGCCAGGACACGCACAGCAGTGTAGGAGTGACAATAATACTCAGGATAGAGATTCAGTTAGAGGCTAAGAGCCAAACTAAAGGTATGGCTAAACAATAGCATGGCTTAAGTGCCAAGCTGAAAATATGGCTGCCCCTTTTTAGTCACCTTATAATTTGAGTAATGAGGTTGCTATGAAGTTACTTATACATTGAAGAATGTTTAAAAAGCTTTATTATAATAACCAAAGTTAGGGTTGGGCCGATGGACGATGCCTTCAACTAATCCCTGACCATCGTAACATTGTGATTCACAAGGCTCCCCACCAGATAGCACAATGAAGTGGCATTTCCCCTCTGTAGGGCAAGAGCACTAACATTACATCTCCATGTCCTGTTTATTTTTTCTTATCAAACCAGCTCAGTTAGGCGAACCCAAAACACTCAGTCAAATTTGAGGCAGGAGTGTTCCTTTCCCCGCCAGCCGCTATTTCGCTCAGTCATGCATTTTTTATACACAGTATCTTAGCTTAGCCTCCTTGGCTATTTGGCGAACAATGTTTTATGCATATAAGCTGAACAAAGCTAGGTTATGGACATGTGGTGTGGAGGCGAGGATGTCGGTGGTAACGGGAGATAGTTTCCTCTGCAATGTGAGACCATTTAGATTCATGTCAGAGCAACGCTGGGAAACAGCAGCACCTACAGTGGTGAGCTAATCCGCAACCGCTGTCTTATGACAACACTAAGGGGACGTGCTACCTCAAATTCATACACAAAGATATCATAGCCATCACAATGTTTCACTGTAGACATTGTCATTTGATATGCCAATTCGGCAAACATTGCCCAACCCTAACCGAAATAGAACTCACAAATTTCGTTTTTGTTCTTAAATTTAGGGCAAGCTGGTTCTTTGTCAATTCAATTAATTAGCACACTCATCTGTAATGTTGACAAGTTAGTCGAACTTATCACCCCACAGTCGAACAACTTAATTTGCTTCGATATCCCTAGGCACTGCAAGTAAATGCAGTGCTGCTATTTGCAAAGTCATCATGCGCAACATTGTTTGGTTCCAGTTCTGACTGTAAAAGCAATGTTTAAATATCACTTATGCAAGAAATATCCCACTGTTGGCTGCCCTAATTGTATATGTTAAAAAAGTGGTTGCAATTTCTGAAAACCAAAGAAGGATTTGTTGCCAATTTTAAAAAATGGTTGCCATTAGAAATCTGCCAACCAATACTGCTAAGTTATTTTTTGAAGGGGAAACACAGCCTCCATTGGCCATGCTGCGGCAACAGCGTGGGTTGGTTGACCTCAGTTCTGCGACTGCAGTGCAGCTGCCAATATCCACGCCTTTGGAAATACAGCCAAAGTAAATAACTAGGTATACCGTAGTAAAGATCAAGCCAGTTGGAAATGTAGAGCACTATTGTCTTCAACAAATAAAAAGGCAGTTAATGCTATGGTCAGAAAGGGAAGGCAGTCACGTATTATTGCACATTTTGATACAGGTCATTAGATGTCATAAAGTAAAGCAGGATAACATATGATAAGCTGTAGTGGGCACTTGACTTTTATGCCACTGTGTTATCTACTTTTAGAGAAAATGGACGGCTGCAGGACAAAAAGCAGCTGACAAGGAGAATGTCAGTATGACATGGAAGAAAAGCAGGGGAGAAAAGCTGAGAAATGTATATATTTGTTTTGTTTAATTAGTTAAACAGACGGTATAAAACTAAAAATAAATTAAAATTGAAAATTATTTCTAAATTGTGCCAAGCACAAAAAGACATTACATTTTAAAGATATAATTGCACACCATATCTCTGTGATTTTCATTATTTCCTTTTCTTTTCTGTTGAATCACCAATAATGGGGAGCTGAAAAGTAAACCTACATGCAGTGCAGTAAAATAGATAATGTATTCAGCTGCATCTAATGTCAACAGAGCTCGGTGGTCCACTAAACCTCTCATTTCCTCTAATGCGGCGCGAGTGAGGCACAGATCTCAGAGGTTCTAATCCCTCTGCCTTAGTCATCTCATGACCACATTTTAAATCTCTAAACCCTCACTGAGCTCAGGCCATGTGGGTGCCACGACCACTCTGAGCTGTCTGCTTAGCATCAACAATGCCCTATCCATGTCACAAGGCGCACTGCTCTGCACAATGGAAACCACTTAGCCACATGGTCTCAAACACACGCAGCTGATTCCAGACGACAGTTTTGACTTTTTCTAAATCTTTCACCTCAGTGGGTGACTTTTATGCCTGCTAATCGCAGCTTGGCTGTGATTGTCACAGGGTTTGTCCCTGGGCCTCAACACATAATGGAATGACTAATCCATAGAAAACTAAGTCCGAAGAGAATGTTTAGAATTATGAAGCACAGTGGTCTAATTTTTGTGCATTTATCTATGTAGATGAGCAATATTGTTTAAATAAAAAATTTTAAAAATCATATTGTTCCTACCGATAAATTCACCAGGCCAATAACTTTGCAGATATTAGTATGTTTAGCATATCAGTATAAGTGACTGCAAAATGTCCTGCTCGGTATCCAGTCTGTGTTGCAAAAACCTGGTGAGAAAGACATGTGAGTGATACTATAGTATGAATTGCAACCTGATGCTTACTTGCAATATAGACCTCTATGATGAGATAAACATATCGTATCTCTGAACCAAACATCTTTATGTAACAGCTGCATTATGTCGATTCATTTGTAGCCGCTGCATTTGACATAATGCATTCGTAAGCAGGATGGTCTCAACCAAGATATGTCAATTAAAACCTACATCTCTCCTTTTAAAAGCCAGCTTAACTGGTATGTCGGCCAGCGCACAGTGTTATCCACTCACCTCTGAGTGACTGCTTCAAGTGCTTCAAAGGATTCTGTAATGGTTTGTATAAAAGACGGAGTGCACGCATTTGTACTGAAATGGGTTTTTTATAGACCAACACAGCCCTGACAGAGACATTCAGGTGAATATATGTCACAGGGATTCTTCAAAAATACAGTAGAAGCACAGCAAGGCACTAAATTTGAGGGACAAGTCTGACCTTAGTTCTATCTACTCAAGATACAGACAGATAGAGTAGACTACATTAGGGATGTGTGGTTATATCAGCATGTCATCATTATGGGCAGATAAAGGCTATAGAGGGAAATATTCCTGTTAACATGACAGGCTGACAGGATGAACCTTTAATACCTGCACATAACATGAATGGTTGACAAAGTAGTTTTGCACAGTGAACATATACAATTTGCACAGCACTGTATTGCATCTTTCAGTGGGTCATTATAAGACTAGGTACTTTATATCAGCAGGGCTCAAGAATAACTTTTTATACTGGTCCACAAATGTCCAGTGTATACATTAACAAAGTCAGAGTGTTTCTTTGACTAACTCTCTAACTTCAAGGTTAAATAAGATTGAGAACAATGTACATTTCCATATATAGCATGTATTTGTCTTAAGCAAAATATGTAATGACAAAATCAAAATAATTATGCGATGAAGGAGAAAAGTAAGCAATTGTGTTCCCTATGGTATTAATCAAGCATGTGTCTTATACTGTACCATACTATAAAGATAAGTAAAACTTTCATAAAGTTCAGCACACACGGTGGTCTCCGCTGCAGAGCACCACAGGGTTTAAAGGGTGGCTCAAGGGAATTTCTGCTGTGCTGACAGCCACCACAGATGTAATGCCAACCACCCTCTAGTAAACAGCTCACAGCTGGAACACAACCAGTCTGACTAAAGTCACAATAAACAAATAAATAATGCAAATGCCCTAATTTCAAATTTCAAACAGGGGTTTTATTGCTTTGGCTCAGCACGGACTGAAACGCCAATGAAACATTCTTTACATTACATTACACATACATTACATTACACATACATTACATTTACTTTTTCAATAAACTTCTCATTTCAAACTAAACTAATAGTTGTTCAAAGGCCAAGAAGCTAAAAGCCCCCAGCATCTCACTGGCATTTCCACTAAATGCCTTTCAAGGGAGGAAAAGGCTCCAAACAGATGCTAACTAGCTAGTTACAATGTGTCATGTGTTAATTGCAGTTAATTTAGAAAAACGATGAAACCCCACTCTTTATTGACTTCACTGCATGACCTCTGTACGATACCTCTACCTCCTAAAAGTGTATTAAAAGTGACATTTTTTTTCTTTTGAAGAGAACAAATCCATATGTGCAGTTACAGCATATGTAGCACCAAGCTTTTTTCTTTGTTTAAGCTCACACTCAGAATTTCAAATGAAGAAGAACAAGGAAAGAACTGACAGCATGTGTTACCAATACAAATATTATATACAAAAATAACCTTATCAACATCAGAAAAGGAAATGTTGGGTTTGGATCAAGTGAACAATGAGATGATCCCTGCCAACACTCTTGAGTACCAACCTCTGTAACTGGAAATTGCACTTACTTATAAGCAGACCCCAGACAGTTTAACGTGGCAGTCAACCCTCCCCTCCTTAAACCCTCAACACCGGAGCCCCCCAGGCTCATGTGCTTAGCCCCTTGATGTCCACACCATACACCCATGACTGCACACCCAGAAATGGAGAGAACTCAAATATTCAGTATGTGGACAACACTACCCACCAATGCTATTACAAACGACGATGAGAGTTCATATCAGAAGGAAATCAACAATCTTGCAGAGCGGTGCACAGAAAAGACAATACCACCTAGAACATTGGTATTAATTGGCAAATTGTGATATGGTATAAGTGTTGCTGAATTACAGTAGTGACATTATTTTCTTAACTCACCTGACTGTTCTACTTTTTCTGATACTCGCCCTTACCCACAAATCCATATATCCTCATTACTGATGATTATCTGCCAAAAATCTCATTGTGATTATATTTTGGGAAAATACCAAGTGTCATCCCTAAAATATTGTTGCAGTATTGATATTGAAGTAAGGCCTTTTTGGTCAAAATTGTATATCGCAATACAGCCTAAGAATATTGTGATATTCTTTTAAGGCCTTACCGCCAGCTCTACTTGATCTTGAACAGTTGACGGTAATGAGGACTGGGGTTGCAACTAACAGCAATATTCATTATTGACAAATCTGCAGATTTTTTTCACGATGAATCAATTAATTGCTTTTTCAAATGTCAAATGAAAAAAGAAAAGCGGAAAATAGTCATCATAGTCCAAAAGGACTTCAAATTGATAATAAATATTAACAACATTGATTCTTCTGCCAAACAACAATCATGAAACCCAGAGATGTTTTATTTACTATCATAAATGTCAAAGACAAGCAGTAACTCCTACATTTAAGAAGCTTGAACTGGCAAAGGTTATGAATATGAAAGAGAGATAAAAGGGCAGTCAATATTGAGACTATAGGGCAGAAAGAAAAGATTCACCACTCAAGAAATCTGTGACTTTTGGAAAATAGATGTCCTCAAACTACATGGACCCCATTTCCCTGCTGCAGAGATCAGATCATCTGTCAATCTCCTGCAACACGCCTGTATCTTGACTCATCTCCATGCTCATTGCAGCCTATTACACTGGTTCAGTACTAATGGCTCCCATTCGCACATTTCATTCCACTACAGGTGGCGGAGATGAAATGGAGTTTACTACCTCTGATATCTGATGCTGAGCTGCTGATCTGATAATAGTGTTCTCGCTGTGCAGTACCTGCCCTTCCCCACACAGAAACAGGGAGGGAGAAGGTGGTAAATCATAGCACAGGCTTGCAACCCACAGCATCTTCTGAATCTGTGAAAGAACATCACTGGAAATTGAAATACCAGGAGGACGGTGAGAGAGAAGAAGGAGCGTTTCACAACTGCTCCCGTTTCCTCTTTCTCCCACTATGCACTTGGGCCCAAATCATTTCAGGCATCACTACCCACAAGTCTCTTATCAAATAATATTGAAATGGTTACCCTGAGGTGTCCATTGTGCATATGAGTAAAGTGATATTTGCTGAATGATAAGTAAGTTATGATACTAATGTACTGTGGGGAAAAATATTCTTTAAACTCTGATGAAATCCCATTTTTGTAACTCATCCTCTTTTTTTCCACTCTGTGAAACTTGAGAGCAAAAAAAAAATAAATAAAAAAAAATAGAATTGAGAAGCGCTGTGTTTTGAAATACAAAATCCAAGCCACTGCTCTTTGGTGCTAACCTGTAACCCATCATCTAATAATGACCGACTTGATCTAAGTCTTTTGGCCGAATTGCGGTGTTCTGGATTATGGACAATATGTTGTCAAACTCAAACTGTTCTAAAAAATATCTTTATATTGAAAAAAAAAAATAGATCAAAGAAGTAAGCGAAGAAGGATTACTCATTACTCATGCTATAGTACATCAACTCTTTGGGATAACAATGCGATAATTGAGTACAGTGCAGTAAAATGTACTTGAAATTGACTCCACTCACTACAGCTCAATATTAACTGTCAAGAACACAAAACAGTCTTACTCACTGTTTGGTTGAAGTCACAGCATCTCCCAACAGGAGAGCAGTGTTGAATTCCAGTCTGCATGCATTTCTTTCAGGCTAACATTGTTCAAACAAGCAGCTTATATTGCCGTAGTGACAGCAACAAGTTAGCCGACCGCTGTGCGCGAAGCTCTGTTTGCCTGTTCACCTGTCTTTTCTCCAAAGCCCGAAGTTCTGCATTTCCACACAGCAGATTTATTCCTGAGAGGGGAGTCAATATCCTCATTGTCTTGTTCTTGGTTGCTTGCCATTACGTGTTTGAGAGTTTAATAAGGAGGTTTGTTGGATGGACAAGGTGACACTGGTGCCAGGGTAGTTTCAAAGTAAAGGCTAATCTTAAAAAAAAAAAAAACATGATTTGGATTGATGTTTTCACCTTGCATCAATAACATTGGATAATACAATTGATCATTAATATATCACTGATATACTGATCTGGATCAATGGATGGTTTTGGTGTGCACCTTTACAGTTTTGGTTCACTGTCAATGTTCTGGTCTGTGTTGCTTCGGGACATGTGTCAGCTGGATGTACAAGTAACACATTCACCACAATATAATATGTAAGTGCTGTGGCTATAACCTGTAACAATGCCCCTAAGTGCAAAAACAATTTGTTAGTGCATGTTTAAACAACCTGAGGTGAACTTGTCTCTAAAAACATAAAAGCTTTGTGAGACAACACAACAAAACTCATACTGTTTGATTTAAAGGATCAGGCAAGGCAATATTTGTTATCTTCCCTACTGTTTTGTTTTGTCTGTGTATCCAAAGCCTGATCAACTTTAATTTATTCTTCTGTGTCATAAACCTCCACTGATGTCCAAAAACACTCTTTTTAGAGTCAATCCTCCGCTGCTGTTACTACTCTAAATACTCCAAATACAATATTTTTTTTCTGTTTGAGTAATGTTTACCAAAAATTGCCTTACATGCATTTATCTAAAATATATTAAGTATTTATATCTTCAGTAGGAACTAATGGGCTTGCTGTTAATTGCCACAGACAGGCTGCAGAGGCAGACTAACACTGTTGTGCTCTCAACAGCGACCAAAATAAAGAATATTGTCTGCCTCAACCTTGAACTATGAGTGGCTTTTACAACACATTTTAGTAAAAGACGATACTAAAACCCTAAAATTAAAGCGTTTTTTTTAAATTCCCAAGATCCTTTTCTGCCGCCATCGCTCAAGGGCTGCGAAATTAGCGCAGTCTTATTTGATCCAGCAGCAGAATGCGTTTTGTGTGAAGCACTGATGCAACAGAGAGATTAGATCATTAGTCAGTCATGGGAGTGTTGCAGCTCGTGTTAATTACTGCTTTATCACAAACACACACACTCACACACTCGTCTGCCTTGTGCGAGTGCATGTAAGACTGAACGAATGCAAGCAGCAATTTTAGCGTGAGGTGCCTCTGAGTTCTCCAACAAGCTGCTCCGTCTGAAATAACCTTCTACATCCAGGGGAGGCCGACCATCCAGCAGAGTTATGAGTCTCATTTTGACTTCCACCTGTATGAGCCACACCCTGAGGGCTTTCCTCTTCTTACTCTGGTATGAACAAGACATTCCATTACTTGTAAGGATAATTCACCACTGCCTAATTGATCCCCTCTGGTTCACTTGAGTTGCTAAAGTATGTTATAACCTCTTTAGTTCAGCCTATTAATACTTAAAGAACGGACCGCCTTAAGCTTCCCATCTTCCATCATGGCAATAAAAACGGTATATGCCTTCAACTAGTCCTGAGGCTCATAACAGAGGTGAGGACCTCATATCCATCAAGCAGCAACCAGCAAAAGCTGAATCACAGAAGTTCCTTATGATGCAATTCCCCTGATAAACCATAGTAACATTGGCAGCCATTGTCCTCTGACATCACGCTCAGGGTGAGAAGCTTCTGACAACCGAAAAGACAATGCATAGTACAAATCTGTGGACCACATTTCAAGGTTAAACCACAGTTTTTTCTGCCGCGAGACAACAGCTAACCTTAGCATTCAACCACTTCCTAACTAATGTTAATAGAGTTCTTCTATAGGCAGACTGCCAGACCTCATTACACCCCCCATCTTCCATCTTTTGACAGATGTACTAAATGCCAAGGTCTATGGTGAAACAATGATGCATACATGCACTTACACACAAACTAGGTTGACATGTTGCAAAGGCTATCTTAAGCCGATTGTCCAACAGGCAGGGCCAGACGTCTAATTACGCACTATCGCTGTAGCATTGCCAGTTAATTAAGAAGTCTGTTAAGCATCTAAACTGCCTCATTATAACTACCTGTGGATTACAAACCTAACAGCATCTGCTCCACCATTTTCAGACAAGTAATCACATGTTTTTTTTGTTTGTTTTTTGCCCTGGACAAAGTGACACCTCCTCCCCACAGCAAACATTCTGACTTGACATAGTAAGAACAGCACAGGTGCAACTTATAACATTAACGAGGCCTGAGATCCGGAGCATGGCCAGTTCAAGTCCAGCTCAGGCCATGTCACGGAGTCTGGGCTGGTAGCAGTCCAGGTGCCAGCTCAACTGGCAGAGCTGTTCCTTGAGCAAGGTCATGACTATGTGGCAGGCCTGACACTCTGATATCCCTCCACTGAGTATCCTATGTGTGTGCATGTGTGTTTTCCAGGTCTGTGCGTGTGTAATGAATCGAACAATCAACAAGCATGCAACCTGCCAAGGTTAGTTAGTTTTAAAGGAGACCTACTGTGCTACTCTGGATTTTTCCTTTTCTTTCCTTTCAGTGTGTCACGCAGGTTCTTTTGCATTGAAAGATCTTGAAAGTTAAAAACACTGGTCCTGAAACACCTCATTCCGTGACTTTGTAACATCACATTACGTCAGAGTGTAATTTGCATAATTTATACCTCACGGCTAGTTTTGCACATGTGATCTGATCTACCATGGCTGCTCTGATGTTGTTAACGGTGATGGGTCAGGTATATGTGAGATGACCAATCAGAAGAGGCTGGTGGGAGCAGTAAAGAGACCGGAGTTAAAACAGAGCAATTCAGACAGGGGGGGACTACAGTGCTGCAGCACTGGACAGTATGATAAGGTGATGTGTTTTTTTTAGTTTTTTTTTTTACTTATTCTAGCAGTACCTACATTTAAATCATGAGCATGAAAATGAATATAATGTCTCTTTGAATTTAGAGCAGGCACACCTAAACGAGATGCAGTTGTCATGAACGTTATTAATTACGCCCCATATAGTGTTTCAGCACATATTTAGCTTCAGCACCAGCCACAATTGAACATTCATCACCTATTCAGGTTGACTGTAGAGCAACAGTCTGACAAGCCTTTAGAGTCACAGTTCATTTTAGTAAGACGCTTTGTCGATGAGAGCACGAGGTCTCAATAGAACCAGTCATGTAGAGTTAGACTGCTTTGTCCATGATGACCCTGCTGCTCTTTGTGGCAAATCTGCTGTCCAAGTGTGTATTCTGTGCCGTCAAACCAAACTAATAACTGCTGAAGGCTAAGGCTAATAAATACACACAAAAAAACATGAAACTGCTGACTGTTATTATTATTGCTATTCCTAGCATTCAAAATAAATAACCACATGCCTCCACTTTATCTCCAGTTCATCTCAGAACACCGGCAGGGTCCTCAACACTACCAACAGAGCTCTGCAAGCTGCTCGGGTTAATTGGTGGTGCAGCCTTAAACCACCAGGAGACCTGGTCTTGTTTTCTTTTTCTGTCACTTCAGGATCAGAAAAAAATGTTTTACCTTTCTATTTGAGACTGTGAAAAGGCTGTGAGAGAGTGAATGAAGTTTTAAAGGGGCATGCAACACCACCTGCTGCGCTGTGGGTTATTACATGCCAATCGTGTTCTCCGAAAAAAAAAAAA
>CAEMYA010000074.1:3568039-3581587 GCA_903131615.1 Diplodus sargus | reverse complement strand
AAAAAAAAAAAAAAAAAAGGTGAATACATGAGAAGAATAAAGTGTTTATACATTTTGGGGGCTGTCAACAAAAAGCAACCTCTTAGCTCAGAAAGGCCCATATCGATTTCACTAGCATAGTGTGCACAGAGGGTGAGACAATAAATGTGCGACGATCCCTTAATGGACGCATCGGCACGCTCACTACACTGCCGTGGCATAACTAACAGTTAATAAACACCTGAAGGCTTCAGGTGTTGAAGCCACAGCGAAACTGCTTTAATCATCATAACAATATTATCAGGGATCATATACATCAATTGGAATATTAAATCGGCAACAATTAACCAATGCACAAGACACAGTAGAGTTAACTAAATTGCCGAATAACACCCATAATATAATTAAGAACAGTAACATAACTTATTACTCACACACAAGACGGAGCAAATCAACAAAAAAGGAGAAGGAAGAGCCCAGAAAAATACAGCTGCAGACGAATACAACTCAGAACTGCCGCGGTTGAATAAAACTCTCTACACCGACTCGCACCAGACACTTCGCACAGTGCAGCAGAGGTCTCTGATTGGTTCAGCGCATCCCACCAGTAACTGTTCATGAGTGCTCCATGCATGTTCATGTGAACAGCATGCGCAAGGTAACAGGCTCTAGGACTGTGCATGTGAACTGTGAGTGGGCTGATGAGGGATGTTATGTTAGAAAATTGGCAATGAAGGGCTAACCTTCTGAACAAGGCCCGTCTGTCTTCTTGTCTGCAGTGGAGCTGGTAAATACGTTTCCTGTTAAGGATTCAAGTCATTATGAGTCACTCACTAAATTGAACCGGGTTGTGCAAGTCACTTGAGTCACTTGAGTCTGTATTGCCTAATCACTTATGGGGGCGGGACTAGATAAGCTTTGGCTTCTCCCGCTTTTCCCTTTCGGCCATGTGTATTGTATTATTTGAACAATGATGAAATTGATGATGATGAATTGACATGCCCGAAATAAACAACATAAATAAATAAATAAATAAATCACCATGGCAACTCAGTCCTAGCAGAGTAAGAGGTCAAGGGGGCCAGGTTATGCTGCAAAAGAGAGATAATAATAGCCTACTTACGATATACTACTTAGTATTTATATATAATATTTATGTATAAATTATTTTATTTTGAAAAGATCGATCGACCCAATTTCTTTTTATTATGCTACATCTATACACCAAACCTACAGAAGCCTAGGGTACCTGCAGAACATTGTGTATGTTATTTCAGAAGTGGAAGAATGGCTTCTGTTGTACTATGACAGGGATGTGCTTTTCACGCTGACTCAAGGAAGTCTAACCAGAGACTTCACTCGCTCGTCTGCTATTCATTCAGAATGAAGCCGGATGTTTGCGCTATCCTGCTCTGACTCGAGTCGCGAGCTCCGAGTCTGCTGCTGTGTTTCTGTCGCAGGCTCGCGAGCTACGGGCATTTCCGGCTTCGCGACTCGCGGGCTACGAGTCTGCTGCTGTGTTTTCCAGCGCAGGCTTGTGAGCTACGGGTGTTTCCGGCATCGCGACTGCGAGCTACGAGTCTGCTGTGTTTCCAGCTCAGGCTCGCGAGCTACCGGCATTTCTGGCATCGCGGCTTGTGAGCTAGCGCTACCACAAGTCGGCTGTGTTTCCGGCATCGAGGCTCGCCCCAGTGTGAGGCCAGCACTGCCACTCTCACGACACCGAACATATAGTTTTTCACTGAAGGTCAACAAAAGCCTGATAACTGTCAGCTGTCAATTGTTTCAGAGTTAAATCCATTAGTTGGGTCTGTCTGCGCCGACTGGTGAGGAGTTTAGAAATAATACCACTGGAGGCAGTTAGCTATGATTCACCTGTCACTTCGCAACAATCCCCAGCCTTTTCTTCCCTCCAGCTTAACCAACAACAAAAAGCCTCCCATCAATATACTCTAATTAGATGGCGTGCTGAATAAGTCTCTACTAAAGGTTGCAGGAAATATTCAATAAAACAACTTCAGCACAACGGACTCAGCAAGGGGTCTTGTTCACAATAGACACGTCAAAGGCGGTAAAATAAATTCAATTCTCCTGACAAACTTACCCTTCTCCAACAGGAAATGTAATTTGGTGAGATATGAACAACTTGTCAGTATCTATTTAGACTCTAACAAAAGCAAACAGCCACAGAGGGAGTTTGAAATTACAACGAAGAGTGGATCGCAGTTAAGCTGTTAGACGCTTAAATTATACTGACAACCTTGGATCAATGCATCATTGAAATCAACAGAGATGTTATGAAAACAGCTGAACAGGGTTTTGCTTAAAAAGATGGCGCTGATTAAATGCGATCCCATAAATCAGTGATCCACAATTTGCAGCCAAGGCGGCACATCTGCAAGGAACATTTGGAAAGATTGCAGTTTATCTTAACTTATTACAAAAAATACTTAAGTTCAGGTGTGTGTTGCAATCGACAGCAGCATTTTAGAAGTTAACCTGCGACCTGTCACTGAAAAGATGTTCATTTAAAAACACAAAGCAGTGGGGCTGGTAGTAGAGCCGGACCAACTGGCCCATCACTGATATTTATTGGCATTGGCGTATATTTTGTCTGACATGTGCTGATACTTTCTTTTAACAGAACAAAAATGCAGAAAAAAACACACTAATTATTGAAATACAGTTATTTGTTTAACTGTTACAGATGTACCTTTGTCACATGTGTTTGATAAAGTGTTTTGAGGTATCATCGTAAAGAACATGTTTATGTATATATTCTATGAATAGAGTAACATAACATCAATATTGCTTTATTGGTATCAGACCCAAATATCTATCTTATAGGTACAGAGGGAAGGGGGATGGTTTTAGAGGTCTGTGCCAGTAGGCCATTGTCTTTTAATCTGTGCATGACTGCAACAAGACTTTGTCATGTCTAACTCTACAGCCATGGTCGTGGCTCTTGTAAAGTCATAATATGCTGATGTTTAGCAGGTCACCAAAGTCAGTAGGATTCATCCTTTGGATAGCATGGAATGGTACAAAAGGTCATGGCAGTCCATCTAACAGTTGTTTCAGTCTGGAACAAAATGGTGATACCAAGTGACAGAAATAACCATCCCTATAGAGAGTGATGGCTAAGGAAGAAATAAAAACAACAAAGCAAACCCAAAATTCGACAATCCCAGGATCACATGTCCTTTGTATGCATGAATAAAGTGAATGGAGCACATGTTTACAATGCCTGTAAATCACCATGGACATACTAATAATGGATTATAATCATGATCAAAGCCGTAAGACATTTTAACTATGATTTAAAGCAAAAATAATAACTCATTATTACATAATGTTTATAATGCATTTTAAACAATATAATATACAAGAGTGATGCAGAATAGGAGTAATCCATTCATCGTAAACCTGTTTAAAAAAAACCCTCTTAAAAAATACAGTTTCCAGTGTTTTGCATGCGGTACTTGCATTTTCACTTGCAGCAACTTGAAGCAAACATTGACCGTGTATGTTGACTTGTAACCAGCTTGTAATGTATTCCATCCATCTATAACACAGGGATGTCATTATTACTCCCACCTATGGGAGAGCTTTGACTAGATCCCTAGGGAGGCTGGGGACATTAAGTCCGAATGGACCATGTTCTCCATTTCCATTGTTGACGCGGCTGTCTGGAGCTATGGCCGTAAGGTCTCCGGTGCCTGTCGTGGCAGCAATCCCCGAACCCAGTGGTGGACTCCAGAAGTAAGGGATGCTGTCAAGCTGAAAAAGGAGTCCTATCGAGCCTGGTTGGCTCCAGAGACTCCTGAGGTAGCTGACGGGTACTGGCAGGCCAAGCGTGCGGCAGCAAAAGCAAAAACTCGGTTCAGGGAGGCCATGGAGGAGGACTACCGGTCGGCCTCAAAGAAATTCTGGCAAACCATCCGGCACCTCAGGAGGGGGAAGCAGTCCTCAACCAACGCTGTTTACAGTGGAGGTGGGGAGCTGTTGACCTCGACTGGGGACATTGTCGGGCGGTGGAAGGAATACTTCGAGGATCTCCTCAATCCCACTCTCCTCAAGCCTTCCATAGAGGAAGCAGAGGCTGGGGACTCAGAGGTTGACTCATTCATCACTCAAGCCGAAGTCACTGAGATAGTTCGGAAGCTCCTCAGTGCCAAGGCACCGGGGGTGGATGAGATCAGCCCTGAGAACCTCAAGTCTCTGGATGTTGTGGGGACAGTGCCTCTGGACTGGCAAACTGGAGTGGTGGTCCCCCTATTCAAAAAGGGGGACCGGAGGGTGTGTTACAACTATCCAGGGATCACACTCCTCAGCCTCCCTGGGAAAGTCTTTTCCAGGGTACTGGAGAGGAGAATCTGGCCGATAGTGAACATCGGATTCAGGAGGAACAATGCGTTTTTTGTCCTGGTCGCGGAACATTGGACCAGCTCTATACCCTCCGCACGGTGCTCGAGGGTTCATGGGAGTTTGCCCAACCAGTCCATATGTGGTTTGCAGCCATAAATGAAGCGGCTGCGATGAGAATCAGCACCTCCAAGTCCGAGGCCATGGTTCTCGACCGGAAAAAGGTGGCTTGCTCACTCCGGGCTAAGGGAGAGCTCCTGCCTCAAGTGGAGGAGTTTAAGTATCTTGGGGTCTTGTTCATGAGTGAGGGAAGGACGCAATGTGAGATTGACAGGCGGATCGGTGCAGCGGCCGCAGTAAAGCGGTTGTTGTATCAGTCTGTCGTGGTGAAGAGAGAGCTGAGCCGAAAGGCAAAGCTCTCGATTTACCGGTCAATCTACATTCCTACCCTCACCTATGGCCATGAACTTCATGTCAACTTCGGTCATGACCGAAAGAATAAGATCCCAGATACAAGCGGCCAAAATGAGTTTCCTCCGCAGGGTGGCAGGGCGCTCCCTTAGAGATAGGGTGAGGAGCTCTATCACCTGGGAGGAGCTCGTAGTGGAGCCGCCACCCCTCCACACCGAGAGGAGCCAGCTGAGGTGGCTGGGGCATCTGTTTCGGATGCCCCCGGGATGCCTCCCTTGGGAGGTGTTCCTGGCATATCCTGCCAGGAGGACACCCCGAGGAAGACCCAGGACACGCTGGAGTGACTATGTCGCGCAGCTGGCCTGGGAACGCCTTGGGATCCTCCCGGAAGAGCTGGAGGAAGTGTCAGTGGAGAGGGAAGTCTGGGTGTTCCTGCTCAGGCAGCTGCCCCCGCGAACCCGGCCCCCGGATAACGTGGAAGAAGATGGCTGGATGGATGGATTTCATTATGTTACTTGATGCACCCACTTACAGTAACTTATAATCAAAGATGGATGCATTTTAATAGTGAATATAACATGTTTAATGTAAAACATGATAGGATCATTAGGATCAATTTAATTCTCTATGGTCACTGCAAAAATTGTGAGTGACTATCAATTTTGGTGTAGTGGAGTATTGAAAGGGGTCATTATAACATGCTGTATAATGTGTTATGATTATTGTTAGAAGGCATTCTGAATATTTATGTTTGGTTACAACTATAGGCACATTATAATGCACCGTAAATATGTTTATAATGCATTATAGAAATCAGAGCCATAGTGAGTTATTAAAGTTCTTCATCTTTATGAATGTTTAGAGTTCTTATTACTATGATTAAACATTCCTATAGCCACATTAGAACGCATAATAAGTAGTTTCATAATGTGTTATAATGCATTGTAGACATGGGCTTCATAGAGAGAGTTACTGGGTATTTTAAGAATCTCCAGTTTAATATAAATAACTTATTTTAAAACATAGTGAGTTGTGTCAGTGCAAGGGCAATGAGGGCTATACATCTCTGACCAAAGAACCGCCACTGTAAATAATACAACTTACATGTATAATTCAAAGTGAAATGAATGTTAATTTCTCACCTTTGAACAGTCAGAATCTAAACACAAAGGGTCCACTTACTGGCGTTTGGATTATTAAACTATGTCTCACCATATTCACTCAAGTGAGTGCGAGGATTATCTCCACCATGTTTAATTCAGGACCATGGGCTCATCATAGAGCACATCATGTCAGTGTGTGTTTGAGACTTGCAAAGGCAGTAATTACCTTTCAAAAGGATGTAGCTGGAAGTTTCTTTATGTCATTATTATTGGGTGAGTTGTAATTCCAAAAGACATGTAGCACATTTTTAAATGATACATCATACCTATTGTTAGGATGCAAGGCAAGACAAGATAATTGCATATTTAGTTGATCAATCATCCAGGAAATCTAAAATCTGTTTAAGAATAGCCTTCTAACTGGCATGCACAGGCCTTGGATGGAAGTTAAGAGCTAATCCGGGTTAAGTCATCACTACCTCCACTTGGCCTAGCTTGTTTTTGGGTATGAGGAAGGCTTTGAGCAGAAGCTCTCTAATAATCAGCCCCTGCCACAGCGCTAATTCTCCCTCTCATCTTGTCTCTGTTGCTGCACAGAAAAGTGAGGGGCCAGGGTCCATGCAGGAGAGAAGACACTCCACAGAGGAGGGTGATTAAGGGATATGTCACTCTTCGGAAAAAAGTTGTGTCTCAGCGACCCAATGAAGTCACCTTGTACAGTGTATATCCTTGGTTGTGTGTGTCATGCATGTGGGTTGTATTTATCAATATTTATAACATGGTCTGGGGGAATACTCGATTCTGATTCGCTGCAGGGTGTCCATTATCCCTGATATATGGACACCTATTAAGCAGTTCCAATCAAATTGTCTGTTCACCGTTCTAAATTAATGCGCTAGCTGGGGTATCAATAAAAACAATCTGAATATGTTCTTTCCAACACTGAGTGCAGTCCGTCAGTCCTTCAGTGCCTTATCCTCTGAACACCACAGAATGGCGACTGTAACACACAAGCTGCAGAGAGTGCACTTCCCCTTTAAACTTACTGATACTTTGTATCACATAAGCGAATAATCTCTCATCCCGTTTGCTGTTCAACTCTCTACTTCAGGCTGCAGCCACAGTAACATTACACACAGCCGATCATTTGTTTGTGAAAATCTTGATATTGATTTGGGGACAATGACATGATTGGTTAGCTAGCTAGTCTTGTTGTTAAACATACTGTCAAATTATATTTACTGTTTGTCAACCGTACGCAATGTTATTGACATTGAATCTTCTAGCATAGCGTTAGCTTTCTGGCTCAGCACTGAGCGGACTAGAATATCTCCCGTTGCCAAGTCGTATCTAAGGTCAGTCCTATTTGCTGGAGGAGTGAACAACGTTTCCGTTGCATAAGAACCTTACGGGAGGGTCATGATTGTTCCAGGTATTAGTCAAACCCTCAGGCGTTACCAGGGAAACTTAGTTATGGCTTGTGAAAAAAGTTATATTTTGATTGTAAAACGAATGAAAATATAAATTAATGGTCTGAATTTCTTTTCTTTGGCAAGTGACCATAGTATAAGCGGGATAATGCCCTTCGAGGTGTTCATAATCAGGAATTAATGGACTTTGCGCAGTTCTAAGGCCTCCGCGTCGTCATTAATTCCTGATTATGGACACCTCGTCGGGCATTATCCCTTACGTATGAATGTCTCTGCTAGTTCTGAGAAAGGAGTAATGGATTGTAATAATAACTGCAGGCACTTGTCAAATAAAGTTTCATAACTCGAAATTAACAAGCCTCTTCCTCTTCATTATTCTATTATTCATGATATCATTCGTCAAATATCTGCAGTGTGTGTGCCCATCTTGCTGTAATAATGTTTATATAAGAAAAAGCATGGGAACAACCTTTCATATTAGAAAGGGACTGTTACATAAAGGGACTACAATTTCCAAGCTTTGTCTCTTTACAACTAATTATGCAGGCACAAAGTACTTTTAACAAGGAGCGGTTAAGTTGACTTTGAGGTGCCATGTGTTCTTCTGAGAATGCTCCAAGTTGTATCAATGTTTGTGCCGTTTTCTTGTACAACCAGGGAAGCCTCAGGGTCCCTGTATGAATGTTGCAGGCTGCCTATTTGCATTCAGCTGAGGGCTCAATCACTAAGCAGGCAAGTCGTCTTCGGGGAAAAAGAATTCCTATTAGTGATGTTTCATTAATACAGCACACATTCAGTCAATTCTTTAAAGCTCAAGAAACAGATTTTGCCTAGCAGATGTAAACTCCCCGCAGCGGCAGCCAGAAATGGTCTAATGATTCTCAACGAATGCGTTATTTTCTCATATTTGGGGAATACGGAAAGTGTTTATTCATTCTTTTTTCGGGGGTGAAAGGTGCCTATGCTACCCTATTGAAATTTGTCGACCCATTAAAACTGGTTTTAAGGTCATTAAAATGTTTGAATATGACTTGGTTTTAAAGAGCGACTGGATGTTTTCAGACTTGGATAGACTCTGTTTGGGTAATTGGTTGCACACCATCTGCAGCATTATTAAGCACCATCAATGTACTCCTATAATGTGAGATTCAAACCCTCCAGTCAACATGGATCTGGAAAGGAAGTGCAAATGAACCAGCGCTTCCTCCTTATTTGGGAATGATGTTGGCATAGTGCTTCTTTTTTTCTTTGAGCTCTCTGAATCAATGGCACCATCAATCATTCAGAGGCTTGTTTCTAGGAGAGCGAAGTCATACTTGGATGAGCAGAAAATGACTACAAATCCTTCTCTCTAGATTTCTTTCGATATTGCTTTTGCCTCTTTAAGGTGAGCTTTTAAAGCATATTGTCAACAAACGCATCAAAGCGACACCGGCGATGCTTACAAGCCTCACGAGGAAGAAGAACTGAGGGAGAGAGTGAGAGGATACTGGCACCACAAAAGCGCATGCTTCATCTTGAATATCGTTTTTCACTGGGGACAAATTGAACAATTCTTCTTGTTGAAGCGTCATTTCCCTGGACTGTGTGTATGCACTCAGCTGTTCAGTCCCGAAATCCTCCTTCCTGTGAGCTCCCTGTAGGCAATCCCGTCGGAGCGTGCACACACACATAGAAGTGCGCGTGCAGCTACATAAACAGCAACAGAGATCTAAAGCTAAGAGGCTAGACCTGCGATTGAACATCAAATTGATTAAGCGTGTCTGTGATTTTAAAGGTTGATGTCAACGATATAGTTAGATGAACAAAGAAACAAACAAAACTTCTCCTTTCTGCTGTCTCTTTGTAGTACTCCGTCTACCAACGGTTGGGAGATGACAGGACAGCTCCAAGACGTGCTGTTGCGCCACACCATGTGTGAAGAGAAGCTCGGGTATGATAGGGATGCCTGGCTTTTTGAGCACAGCGGGGCGTAATGACACATTCTCTCTTTTCCTCTTCCAGTACATTTGCTGGAGGCATGCGAACTGGACTTCATAATGCAGTCCCACTTCCCCCCTAATAGAGCACCACCCCTGGAGAGAGCAGACTGAGAATATAGACACATTTCTTTACAATTTTAGAGCTCTAACTTTAGAACTCTGCTCTGCAAAGAATGTGAAAACCAACATTTCCATTAAAATTAAATACTCCTGCACACTTGAATAGTGAGTTTGTGTGTGTGGTGTCATTAGCTATCCATGGTTACACTGATGTAGACAGCGGGCAGCCTCCCACACAGAGTAAAGGATTTGGTGCTGTCCATGGTGCTGAAAGAGAGCTGGCTCTCGTACAAGAGCACCATGCACTCCTACTGCTGAGGTCTCTCATTAACATGCTAATCATCTCATTAAAAGTTTATTGTAATGCATTACGCTGATTTCCTGAAGGGCCACAGAGTCTGCCACAGTTTGTTTCTTTAGTTTGTTTAGGTGTAAAAAAAGATCTTTCTCTTTGAAATAAACATTTCTTCCCCAAAACTACATAGTGCACCTTGAAGTATTAATAAAAATAGTAATGCTCAAAATTTAGTTCAGATAGCCTCAATGATTGCGTGAGCCAGCCTTTCAAGGGAAACAGACAAAGACACACACTAAGGGCACATTTACAAGAACACACATAGTTCTGCCTAGGGCGCTTGTTCCTGTGTCTCAAACTTCTGCTTATTCTGACTGCAGGCTTAGCCGAGCCCCCACTCAACCGGCTATAAAAATTGAAATTGGCTCTGTGCAAATGGAAATGCCAAAGGGAGTCTGAGTCGAGTAAGTGTCAAGGGACATTCATAGTTTGGCACTGACAGCTTGTGTGATATTGAGAGGTCAGAGCAACTGAGGCAGCGGGCAAGCAAGAAGGAGGGAGAGAGCATGGAAGGAGTTAGGGAAAATAAGTGAACAAGAGATGAAGAGTGAGAAATAAATACACATGCAGAGCAGGTGAGACTTACAAATACACTTACCATTTCCAGAGATGATGGATGGCAATACAGACATTTCTGTCCTATTTTAAGTTGAGTCAAAGTAGTGAATAAACCAGTGACAATAATCTGGACATTTAAAACAGCTAAGAGGCTGCAGATCTGTCGAACAGATTCTGAGTTATTCTTATGTTATCCTAACTAAAATGAAATTGAGAGTTGAGGTTTGAGCAACGCCGCTGACTCACTATCATATAATATCTATGGGCTTAAATCTGCACAGGGGGTGGATTTAAAAATAACTGTGACGAGTTTGTCCAAAACACTGTGCTGTGGTGTTTCCCCTGTTCTTTACTGAGCTAGGAAATATGCTAAGCGAGGATGTGAATATAAATCCGAGAGCTAATCTGACAATGTCCTATTCAGTTGAGTTGAAAGTGCATGATTATGCACAATATTTAACTGCTCCCAGATTTTAGCCACCACGCAAGTATTTATAGTACAGACCTGGAGTCGATTTATATTTTATTGCTGTCTGAGTTTTCTGCATGAGAAATCATTCTTGGTGTGAAAAGGCTTTTAGTGTGGTAAATCTGTGAGCGCCACGACTGTGCAGGTACATCAGGTCATTCATCACAATCCAACAAAAACAACATGAGAGAAAGTGCTGGTCACACGCAGTAGTTTGCAGTTTCCTCAGAAGCTGTATGTTTTGACATATTCAACGTACAATGAAGACATCAATGATTAGATAGTCAATAAAGTCACATTTTACTTTCTGAGTACTTTTTTATGCAGTATAGAAGTGATTAGACTGAACCTAAAGATAAAAACAAAGAAAATGAAAGCTAAGAGACACTGAATCAGTCCAAAGACCCTATTGAACTGAATTCGACACACACAGTCAGGGATTGGTTAAGTTTTTACAATGGGATGGCCCTAATTCTAACCCTCACCTGATATTAAAAACCATATTGGTAGTCATGTCTCCACTTTTTGTTTTCTCCCGCAACATCTGGACTGGTGGACCGTTCTCCTGTACAGCAGAGTGCAGGACTACAGCCAGACGAGGAGAGGTGGACTCTGCTTTTGATTTTGATGCTTGGTGCTCACAAACAGCCAAAGCTGAAAGTGCCATTTAATGCACTTGTGTGTATATATGTATATATGGTCTGTAATGTATGCAGCATTACAGAGTTTATGAACTTCTGTCTTGTTGTGCAACCTTATGTAGTATAACAACAAATAAACTACCATGTACCTGGGATTATGTTGTTACAGAGGTGGGAGGGTCTGGAGTTTTTTAATCCTCTCGCTCTTCTGTGGCTCCATGTTGCTTTCTCATCATTTTGATCATGGAGTTGGACATATTCTATAGGGTACTGTACATACATACATATAGTAGACTTGAGTATTGATAGTATATAGTTTAGAGAATATTAGAGATCCAAGATGAAACAGAGAGATGACCGGACTGAGTAAATGCTTCTTCTAATTCAGCACCACAGACAGCACCGTGGATTTATCAATAACAGCACTGTTAGGTACTGATATTTCAGGGGGCCACATATTCTTACATGTACAAACCTTGCTCAGAAAAAGGATCAATGAGTCAGGCTGGCTAAACTAACGTATTCAACTAAACAACCCCTCTGCTCCTCCACACTCTGCTACAGGAGATGGAGAGGTGAGATGCCAGGGTAACAAGAGGGCTGGCATTCCTCCTCATCCCCCCCTCAAATCTCAGGAAATTTTACAGATGTAATCATGTGATTCATTGTTAACCCAAGAATATTGATTATAGCAATATAATAAGCATATTAATCAACTGGTTGTGACTGATTATTACCAGCCGCAACAGATGTAGAGTATTTTGCGGTGTGTTTATATGTCTGTATGTCTGTGGACAGATTGTTGTCAGCAAGATCGCATCACAAGCATGTAAGATACAGTCAAAACTTGTAGCTTAGATTAAAATCAAGGCTGACATCAAAGAGGCATTTTAAAATGCAGATCACCTATGACCAAGTTCCAGCCATCGCTGTCCACTCAGTTACAGTTGGTGTTGTTTTCAACTCGTCTTGCGGGCCGTGGCCAGATTTTGTCAAGGCGACAGTGTTTTGCATACACCTACTGTAGAGGGAACTACCACAGAAGCGGTTTTGAATATTGTGCCAGATTATTAATTGTCGGTGTTTGTGAGCGTGGTCTCGTGTAATAGTGTGGTCATTATTACTGAGGAGTCATGGTCAGAATGTGAACAAGGTCACTGGTTTCTGGAATAATTTTGGGAATTTTTTCTTTCTTGCCCTTCAGCTGTGTGACAGACAACCCTCATGAGACATGATTTCTTTGGGCTGCTCACATGGGCATGGAAGCTAAAGGCGTTTGGTAATTGGAACACACGGGGACCAGAGCACGAGCAGCAGATCTGTTACTAGAATCCCAGAGGCTATTGAAACCAACACTGAGGGCTGTAATGAAAATGTTCCCCGTTACTGTTTTTTTTCCACCCCCTCCCTGCCTTTTCTTCTCCTCTTCAGAGTGCACCTTGGCAACCTAAGGGAGAGAGAGCTCTTTTGACAGCTACCACAGGTTATTACTTTTATAACCAGGGGCAACCTCTGGAGAGTCTATTAGCACCTAGACGAGCAGTTGACTTCTTCAACTGGGTAGCAGAGACTTTCAACTATAAAACTGGATGGAATCGAGTCAAGTGCTACAATCCATCCAAAGTGTGCAAACTAGGATCAATTATATGCCAAAGTGAGTGCTTTGGAGTTGCACTGATTGGAGTTGGTGCACAGAGCCAAGGTAGTATCTTTTATCACTCAGTGAAAATCAATACATACCCAAAACAAGACAGTTACGATGCATTGTGTTTTGTCGACAGAGGGATAAAAGATAAGATAATACACTATTGCCTAAATTGGTTACTATAAATTGACTTTTTCAGCATTAAATTTTAAATTATAATTTTACAAGTTACATTTCATGCTGTTCCATAGTGGGAACGACAAATCCTTCCCTTTTTTTTGTTCACTTTGTGAGTACAGAGCTTAATGGCACCTCGAGAAACCCTTTGAATCTCTCTTTTTCTCACTCTGTCACACCATTTATTCTCCATCGTTTGCCCCTCTCTCCCAAAGTCCCATGCTCCCTTTATCTACCTTATTCTTTCTCTCTCTCTCTCTTTTGGATTGCATTTCCCTGTGTCTGGCACTCAAGATAAGATGTAGGAGATAAAGGACATGGATGCTATCAGGAGATGATACTGAGATGGAGCTAAGATAAAGAAGTGACTGTA
>CAEMYA010000074.1:3511005-3567983 GCA_903131615.1 Diplodus sargus | reverse complement strand
AACCCAACAAAAAATGCCCTTGACCTGTGTGGTCTGTATGCAGCTAAATCTGCCTCACTAATGTCCGTAAGAGACACAAAGACTGTGGAGTCAAACAGTGCCAGATAAAGTAAAGAAAAGCAAATTCAGATAAGTGTGCTTAGCCTACATCCTTCTCCATCTCGACTTTAGTTGGACCATTTTATTTCCCCACGCATAATAGCTGTGCCACTCAAAATCTCACCTCATCTATAAAATAATTCTATCCTTTCCACCTGCAAACACCCCGAGTGGCAGCAGCAACTTCATTTCCGCGCTCGCGTCTGCGTGTGTGATGAATAATATGTACTTTCAGACATTTATAAAACGTCTTTCACACGGGCGATCAAACAGAGGTGACATGACAGAGATTGGATTTGAAGGTGGTGGCAGGGGAGTGGGAGTGGGCTGATTTTCAAGAAGTCCACCGCTGCAACGTCTATACACTGGAGACAGAGCGGGAGCAGAGACAGCTGTCAGACGAATAGCAAATGAAGCGCATTAGAATTTGGCCCTAATCATAGCTTTGGGCTTAGCAGCAAGGACTCCATTTTAGTACTTGGCAAATACTGTCTCCTTAATATGCCCTTTCACCATAGACACACTGGCTTATTGATGAGGAAGCACGTAAAAGCAGACAGAATTTTTAGTTTTCTTTTCTGCATGACTTCAGGATATATTTTCTTTATTTAAAACATCTGAATTCCTTTGAGTTCCTTTGTGTACTGGTTACCTCCCAGTACTTGACTGCACGTTCACACTGCAGGACATATGACAAAAGATCCCCCTGCTGTGAGGCGCTTCCACCTTTGTTCGTATGCAGAAAAAACGGCGCTCACCAACCAGGTGAATATGGTATTAGAGAGTCTGACAAGATTCTTAAGACCAAGATACTGACACAGAATAATACAAACAGATAATAACTCTAGTTGTTTGGGGAGAAAACCTGAACATTTCCACTGATTTGTCGACAAAAAGACGATTTATCCGCAAAATATTTCTCAAGCTTCACAGCATTGCATCATTGTCCTACACAACTGAAGTTGACAATGAAAAAAAAGAAACAGAAGAAAGAAATACATGATAAAATGGCTCCCTACTGCTTGGTTTTTGGTTTTTCCACCCATGAAGCCTGGTTGAGCTATTACACTCACATCAGATACTTTCAGCTTAGTACTAAATTATAAATATCTTCTTTTCAGACAAGACTGGGATCTCGGGCTTGTGAAGACTTGTATTACACAAGCTGTATAGAGCCATTCTAATTCTTGTTTTGAAAACAAGTCCCCATCTTGTTCAGTTGTTCAGGAGAATGCTGCAATGAGAAATTCCAGAAAAGTTTTTTGGGCCACAAAACTCATGAGCGTGGGCATTTATGCTGAATTTAAATTTGTGTGTTAACTTATCCTTTACCAGAACATAATAAATAATATAATAACTAATTAATACTTCAAAAGTAACTATGAGTACAACCATATAAATAAAAACTATATTACACTTGAACTGATAAATAACATATTGCATCCTCATGTTTCACACATGAACAATGGACACCAAAGCCGATTGAAACTCTCTTTGTGTTCTATCCATTTTGTTTTTGTGCATCTGTTCAGCAAAAGTCCAAGATTTTGCAGAAGCGAGGGGTGTACTTTTTATGCTTCTAGTGAAAGAAACAAAACAGATTCTTCTACATTAGTGAGACCATGCCAACAATTGGCTTTGTGAATTTGGTAGGATCATATTGGTTTTATCTGCGTAGATACTAAATCTTTTTTTCTCCTCACAGTCATCTGTATCTCACAGCTTCTGTCATTATGGCATTGTCGTGGTGACTAAGATAATTCAATAAATATGATGTTTGGTGGACTGACAGGCAGATATGAGGGTTTCTTCAAAAAGAAAATACTTTCTATATTTCTATTTTAAAACTTAAAAACTTTTTATGACAAAATACATGAGGAAAATCAACACAAAACAGCTATGAGACAACAAGTTTTTTTCTATGCACATCAGAAAGAGTTACTGGCCTTCACAGATTCTCAATTCGCCCCCACGTTTCACCTAAAGGACAATTCAAATCTAAGGTACAGTGCTGTTCAACAGAACAGACATGTACAAGGAATGCAGAATAAAAGAAGTTAGAAAAAGAGAAATGCTCCGGAATCAGGCTGAATACACAGGAATAAATGGGCGACCTTCACTGCAAAATAGCAAACACAAAAGACATTATTCCGGATTGCTTCATCCAACTGTGAGATCTGCACCCGCACATCACTTGTGTTGTATGTTTCCTAAACCCATTAGAACTGACTGCCAGGGGAAATGTAGTT
The DNA here is from genome assembly GCA_903131615.1 of Diplodus sargus. Lineage (NCBI taxonomy): Eukaryota > Metazoa > Chordata > Actinopteri > Spariformes > Sparidae > Diplodus > Diplodus sargus. Next base: position 3,565,635 of record CAEMYA010000074.1, on the reverse strand, counting down.
CAATATACTGTAGTACTGTGGTACATGTTGCAGGATGTCAAAACACACACACACACACACACACACACACACACGCACACACAGACCCACACACAAGAAAAAGGCCTGGTTGTCAGACAGCACAGTCAGCCTGCCCGGAGTGCTGTTTGTGCTCTGCCTACAGGAAACATTTAAATGAAATTGGAGTTGAGTGAAACAACAGTACTAAACATGCCGCAGTTTTTAACATCCCATTAAGGGATGGGAGGCAGGGGAACTGTGCACTGATTACTGTTTTGTCAGTGAGATGCATCGGGGGCCTGAGTGAGAAGGGAGATTATATTAGTGTTAGAGTAGAGCACAGCATCGGATTGTCTCGAAGGCACGCTTCTCCTGCCCCATGATGAGGCAGGGACTGTTCTGAAAGACAACAATGACAAATGTGATTAATCATGAGACAATGAAGCGGGTGTCTCTAGTTTGGCTGTGGCCCGGAAGCCTGGTGGCCCGGAAGCCTGGTGGCCCGGAAGCCTTGTGGCCCGGAAGCCTGGTGGCCCGGAAGCCTGGTGGCCCGGTAGCAGCTAAAGCCACTTCCGCTTTGATCTCACATATGTATACATGTAAGGTTGACTTGTATGTCTACTTTCTGATCCTAAACCTGCGTCTAAGCAACTTGTGAGCCTGTGCTTGACCGAACACGCTACCTTTGGGTATCTGAACTCCATCAGCTCCACTCCCCTTTACGCTCCAACCACCTGCTCAGTGTGTATCCCCTGCACTGTGGTACATGCCTCTCTTCCTGCACCGCTGCCTCTTTATTGCTCCTGCCTCTCGTCTCCCTCCTCCTTGTTCTTCAGTTCACACACAAACTCTGTACCTGTCACTCAGTGTGTGGATTGCAAATTTGTGTATATAGCCTTTCTGTGTGTGTGTGTGCGCGCGCGGGCGTAACACATGTAAGTTACTGCGTGCATGTAAGTTACAGAAACAGAATGTGAGACACAAACACACACACACACACACACACACACACACACACACACACACACACACACACACACACACACACACACATTCAAATTATCAACATATGAGTACTATTTAGCATTTGCATAAAATCTGAGTACTTGCATCTGGCATTTTTGAAAAGACTTGCATTAATTACAGTCGTACAAGGTTTCAACCCGGCATTAATATCAGCTGAAACTCTTTGCATCCTGTTGTGAAAAGCCATTTTTATAATTATTCTGTCAATATCAATGATAACATAAATCTCAGTTTGAGTGTGGCACCCTCAAGCACAGGCACAGTGTAAATGTATGCTTTTACTGAGCTGCTGTTACTGAGCAACACACTCCCAAATCAATTGATTTTTGCCGTGTTGCTTCTGTTTCTGTCTCCAGTGGGTAAGATTGACTTGTCTGTCAGTTACATCACTCCGCTTCATCATTAATGTAAATGTTTAATACGGCCTGACATCTCTGTTTAATTAATCACGTCAAAAGACAATGTTTCCTCATGAGTTCCGTACAGACAGCCGCATTTCCCGCTGAATTATTGGCTTTGTTTTCTAAATGCCTCCATCGCCCTATCAAGATGCAGATATGGACTATCAAGATGTGCTGCTGGTTTCGCCCTTTGAGCAGCAAAAAAGCAAAACGCTTACACAGAATCATTGTGCTGAACAGAGATTATGTTGAGACAATGATGAATATGGAGAATAAATCCAAAGTCTGGCTTCACCAATTCAAGGTGTCTTATCAATCCTTTAACAGCAAAAGGTGAGGGGTCCGTAAACAGGATCTTTGCTGATTCTCAACCAGCTTTATGTCACTACAATATTGGTAGTATGTGCAACTGAACAATGGTAAACCTCTGCTCATTTTCAGTCTTGCCAATGGTTTCACACTTTTCCAGTAATTTACGGTTGGTAAGTTGTAGCACGCCAAGATATGCATCAATGCACTAACGGGGAAGGAAAAGGTTGTTATAAAAGTTAATATATAAACATTTCTTAATTCAAACTACTTGAAAAATAGCTCTTCAATGTATTATGTGATAAGACATATATTAAACAAATCTGTTGGAGCTCAGTGATACACACACTAGGCTTTAGTGCGTAATGCTGACAAAAATGAAAATGAAACAAATTGTTCCATCCAACGTTTCCAAAGCAGTCCTGAACTGTCTTATGCATTTTGTATGCTGAACAACAATCTGTGATCTCTTGTATCAAGTGAGAGTTTACACACCAAAGTCTGAACAAACTGTCTAAACTGGGCAGCAAACTAGGCATGCATGTACTCAAGAAACATATTGTGGGATAGTGTTCAGCTGTAATAAAGAAAGATTCAGATTTATCGTGCAATATTGTACAGTTCTATATTAATTTTTGACAATGAATAACAAAGCTCCCTGATGATAAACAGTTGCTAGAACTGCCATTCCCACTGTGAAGAAAATTATACTTGTTCTTGTGTGTTTTGGAGTGTACTTTCTGCTCTAGCTTTAAAAAGTAAGGGCTGATCTCAGTAATCCATAATATTATTAGAACGTCTTAATTTAAGGACAGCTCAGCTGACACTCACAAGACTCTGAAGCTGACTATCAAGGGAATGGTCAACACAGATGTGGGGACCCCTTAAATATTTACTAAGTGGTCCACGGACAAGCACTTTTATGATGGCGGGGGCTTGCTTGAGACAGAGAGCATCAGCAAATGTCAAGGCAAATCATCTTAGGGACATCAATAAATCATAGCAAAGCAATGCTTTCAAAACCTCAATGGTCCATCCTGTCTGATTCAGTATGTCCAACTCTGGTCCACCAGAGTAAAATCACGGTGTTGACTAGCTGAGTAGAGCTTGGAAAGGACACTAATGCACACATGCATGCAAGCAAAACAAAACAAAACACAGAGATTGAATCTTTTATAGGTTCCAAAATCTGAGAGAGAAATACCTTATTCGTTTTACTGTGATCACACTCCATCTCGCCCTTTGGTCGAATTCACAAACACCTACGAAGCAAAAATGGGAAAGTGTAAGAAAAATCATAGCATATGCATAGAAACAAATACAGAAGAATACCATGGACAACTGTATGACAACCGTCAGGTAACTTTTTTGTGAATATGAACATGTACTCCATGAACTCTTTCCCAGGTAATATCCCTGAATTCCCTCACAATTCCTGTCAGTCTCCATAAAGCTGTTCAGTCATGCGTGCAGTAACTGCCCTATAAACACCTCGTGCAAAGATGGAGAGCAGCCTTCTCTGGAACAAGGTTTTACATCGGGTGATTCCTAGGTGTGTTTTTCTGACATTGTTAATGATTATCATAATCAAAAAATTTAATTTTGGCATAATCAGTCTGATACATGTATCTATTCAAGTCTTATTTACTTCTCCAAAGCTGAACTTGTTTGGACACAGAACACTAGACACTGTGACACTTCATGGTCTTGTTACTATGCTAGCTGTAAACATCCACATCTGCAGTGAAACACAATGAACACAATAGAATTAAAGAAAGAATCTTCAATAGAAAATATTGCTTGTCGGGGCAGTTGGCCTACATAATGGAGCTACTTGTTGCTCAACAACCTCTGGGCAGAGTGACTACATGCAGCATGTCAGACTTCTTTTCCTCTTCAAGCTTTTGCCAGCAACAGTCAATGTGCCTGCTGGCTAGCATGATATAATGAAGAAGACAGTGCGGGATATTTTTGGATGGCCATTTTTTATTTAGAAACTACCTACTTCATCCAACTAACAATAACTAAGATGAGTTGATTTAGCAAAACCCTGATTTAAACAAACAAAATGCAGTGTTACACACTAAAACCTCATGTGTGTATCACTTAGCTCTGACATATTTGTTTAATATATTTCCTGTCACAGAAAACACTGCAGTTATTTTTTTTGCAGTCTAAATTCAGAAATATTTACATATCAACTTTCTAGCGACCTTTTCCTTCCCGTTTTGTTGGCACACTGATGCCTATCTTGGTGTGTTACTGCCAACTGTTAATTACTGTAATAGTGTGAAACCATTGGCAGGACTAACTGTCACCTGCACATATGAGCGAAAAATGTGTGTCCTAGTTGTGTACATGAAATAAACAAAACAGAGTGCCATTATAGAAAAAACTGCCCCTTAGTGCGACTACAGGTACATAATGTCACCTCAAATTTTTCGGCGAGCAACATGGTCTGGTCAAAATGTATATTTGTCCAAGGCTGTATCAAATACAGCAGTCTGGTCAGGGGCTCCAGTTTGACACTGTTGGTACCTTTCTCCTCGAGTGCAGTAAAACTGTATATAGAGCAAGCAAATCCAGTCGGAGGGTGGCTGGGCTGGCTACAAGAACAGCCTCACAGAGCTGCCACCATGGTTTTGATTCCTCTTGGTTACTTCACACCTGCCTGACTTTGTTTCCTGCATTCGTCATTAGGTGGATTGCCTTTAGTGGAAAGAGTTTGCTTTATCACTATTTTTCCCAAACAATTATTTTGTAAAATTGTGATAAAGAAATGATAACATCTCATAATACAATAATATACGATCCTTTATCAGTTCAATAATGAACACTTTCAGTACAATATCAGTGCTTAACAGGGAAGAAAATAATATGAGCCTTCTCATCTGACTGACAGCAAGGTTTCAAAATAATAACTATCTATTATGTAAAATGACCTTAAGACTCGCTATCCTCATCAGAGTAATCAAAGAAATGAAACAGTCTTCGATGAAACTGCATAGCACCACTGAGAATGAAGAAATCCTCTACCCAGCGCAGGTATGTATAGGCAGAGGAGAGCAGACGTGTTCCATATGCTTTTTATACACAAATGAATAAATCAAAATTCTGGATTCTTGAAAAACAAATAAGAAACATCAAGTTGTCATCACAAATCCCTGTGAGGAATCAGTCATGTCTCTGTGAAGAGGAGAAAGGCATTTGCTTTCATTAAAAGGAGTTGATGGAAGGGTGAATTATACATGTAGAGCTTGCTCTGTGAGACAGATTGACTCAAGAAATGCATCAAGGACCACATAAAAGAATATCATCCAGCGTCGGCATTAGCATTTATAAATATGAGAGAAAGAGCCAGACACAGACAGAAAAAAAGGAAATTGCAGAGGAGAGAGGCCGTATCAGATTTCAAATGGACGTGCATATGGCATAATGTGACAAACTGTAAGATATAGCTCCAAGGAAATGTGGGAGTGGATAAACCTGTCTCAGATGCTTCAGCATACGATAGTGTATGTTTTAGTCACAGATTGCTTCCCAAAGCACTCATTCTGCTTCATTTCCGGTTCCATGCTTTAGTAATGAATAGCATTCATTACTGCATGGATGTATCTGTGGCCTCATGCGAGGAAAGAGGGAAGACAATGGAAGGACGAGTGATTGTCTTTCTCTTCAACACTCACATGCTGGACCAATGGCTTGCTTTAACTCAATCATTACAGCCAATAGGGTCTTGACATGGAAATCTGGTCTCTGTAATTACAACCTGATAGTCTCATAGAGATCCTGTCAAGAAACTGACAGTTGTCAAGGTTCAACAATCAGAGTGACACACAGAGATAGGCAGGCTCTCATGAAATTAGTCATAGCATTCATCAGCCACACCGTGCTGATGTAGTCTTGTGACGGCTCGGAGGATCAAGGCTCCGTGTGCAGCCATTGTCATTGTCACCGCATGCTGACCATATTTCTGATGCTGCCTCCTCCCCGCTCCCATCCCCCTGGGGTCCCTAGGACAAGATTCTGCTGTGCTGCACTGTGCCATGCAGTTTCAGCCTGGATTACCCTACGAGCTTAACAGGGAGTGTAGCCCTCTCATTGTTTAGCACTTCAAAGAAAGCAAGAGAAAAGAGAGAGTAGCAAGAGCGAGAGAGAGAGAAAAGGAAATGATAGACACTGTGTGAAAAAGAGAACATGAAAACAGGAGAGGCAGAGGGGAAGCAGCAAAGGAACCGAATGAGGGAGTGGGAGGGAAAATATGGGAGATACACAACGTGGAAAAATAGACAGAGTTTAGAAGCAAGTAGTTGCTTTCATAGATGCTATACTGCCAAGTGCTGCATCCAGTAAGTCTGCCCCAAAAATAAATGATTTGAGCAGGACATACTTTATAAAGGTTATACTCTAGATACTTCACAGGTATGATTGATTTACAAAGATTTAAGTCAAAGCTCAAGTTTATAAAGTCCAATTACATTTTTAACATTTTGCCAAAGGGCATAGAAATCCCAGTTTGTGTTTTGTTTTTGGCCATCTTGCACATAAACTGGCAATATCTAAAGAGCACAACATTGCTGTTGAGGCCATATGGTGCTTTTTTTTCTGTCCGCCTTCTAAATAGTTTCTCCCTGTTGCAGTAGTTTATCGACCACCGCAACCCCTTTTGACATTTAGCAATCTTGTTCAAGGGCCAACCAGTCCTCATACCTAAATAACAAAATTGGCGGTTTGTCAGCCTATTCTAAAAACAACACATGAGGCTTTGGTAAACAGAAAAAAACCTGATATGGGTAGTGTAAAACTAGTTTCAGACAGCTAAATACCATATGGTTAAGAGGTAGGTAAGGGTTAGGGTTAGGAAATTGTCGGACAATTTAGGATGGTAGGCTTACTCACCTGCTGGTCGAGAGTTAGATAAGAATATAGATCCCACTCTCATATCTGCCCATTCAATATGAAACTGTAGCCTGGAAACTGCTCGCTTATCCTACATAAATACTGGAAAATGGCACAATCTTTGTCTCAAAGTGGCGACAAGAACTGCACCCATCTAAGAGATATTCCTGTATAGAACTTCTCTCAGGACTACATTTTTTAATCTACACACTACACAATTTTGTCTACACAAAATGTGATGGAATTCATGTGTGAGGTTTTGGAGTGCAAGTAAGATTGTGTAACCTTCTGAACCAGATAAGCTCTTTTCCCCAGCCTTCAGTCTTTATGCTAAGTTAATGCTTTCCTTGCTAAGATTTGTATTTGACCAGCAGATATGAGAGTTGTTTGGATCTTCACCATATGTGTAATGTACAAGATGTCAAACTATGTCTTTGACACACTGTGTGGTTAAGGTTAGATAACTAAAACACTGTAATAATAATAGTGTTGCCATGATTAAGGTTATGGAAAGATCATGACCATCACTGTCTTCAGTCTTTCATGTGCTATTATTACACTCAACTTAACTGTGTGCAAGTTGAACTTAAGCACAGGTTGTTTTTTTTTCAGTTTTGAAGAGCTAATGAAGAATTATTAGGTGCATGAACCTCACCCCCCACTGCTCCACCACCCTCGTAATTATCTGTCTCAGAGCCTGGCTGTTATGACAACGAGAAGGCAGTAGTTAATTCATGTTGCTTCAAGACAGAACAGCACATCTGCCTATAGTCACAGTTCAATAAGGTCTTTCACATTCTGACAGCCCAATCACCAGGATAAAGTGTTTGTCGATGTCATGGACAATGTAGTGTGTTGACAATTCCACAGAATGTGTCATTCCGTGCTCATATTACATGTTTATTATCCGACTTTCATTTTGGGAGGTGGTGGAGTTGCAGGCTACAAGGCTGCCAAGCCAGTGACTTCTGTTCAAGAAGGCATCTCAACTTTTGTAAGTGTGAAATTACTGGATATATTTGACAAGGGGCCTTTTCTAAATGTGGTACCTCAAGATATGTTTAAGGTGACCTCGTGACAAGGCCCAGCTATGTATGTAGCAACAAAACAAATTATATTTTTGACAGGAAGTTTAGCCATCTGCATCCATGTTTGTAAGGACAACACATGGTTTTTTTAACATGACCTGTAAAACCGTGTCTATGGCGACCAAAACATGTATTTTAAGCCAAAACATGTATTTTAAGCCAAAACATGTTTTCCTAATCCTAACCAAATGGGTTTTGTGTCTAAACCTAACCTGATAACAAGCAAAGCACTGTGACAAGAGGAACAATTACAATTTAACCTAAAGAGATAACTCTTTAACTTATCTGTCAATTTGCAGGAACTTACTTTGCCAACATATCAGCTGGCAAAACTGAAGTCGTTTATTTTGAAAGACAATACAATGCTTTTTTATATCAAGACTGCCAATTACTGCCAGTAATCTGATATTAGCAGTATGTTCCTGTATCACTTAGGAGATGTTCTGCAAAGTGAATCAATTAAATATATTTTAAAGCTAAGATTAAAAACAGTGGTCCTCTTAAACAAGCCATTGACATAAAAAGGAAAGCATATACACATATACAGTAAGGAATGAGTATGTGACTCTTTGTTGATCCTCCTAGTGTGTATCAAAGCTTGAGCCATGTTTATACAGAAGTGCCACCTCAAACGGCTTAATGGTCAATCCCTATATAACAGCAGAATGCTTATTAAGTATGCTATGCATATTAATTGTTGCATTACTCTAACCACAGCTGTACTCAGTTGAAGAGCTGCTCCATCTGCATACTCGAGAGGGAGGGATAAAGAAGCTGTGCACAACAATGAAAACATTCAATGTCTATAGAAGATTTAAAAAGCAGCTTAAAAAATGAACAGCTGTAAGAATGAGGTATGTTTGTGTGTAACATAGTGTTGAGCAGGAAGAGCATCACTACAGGTCACAGTGTAGGTTAAGCTGTTGATTATAATTACAGCAAAAACTGTTCTGACCCAGCCTTTCAAAGGCCCGCATGAGGTTAACATTGCACAAGGACAAATATAAAACAAAAAAAAAATCAACACACTGGAAGCTGCTGTGCATTCCTAAATACCAAGTGATGGGTAAGTAATTTTCTAAATGTAGTAGCTAAGTCAGTGCGTGAATTACATATTTTGTTTCATTCATTCTCTTCAGTGATACAACAACATTGTGCAACCAGCAGATTTTCATGTACACAATTCACCCTGTCCAACCATGCATATCCTTCTACCTAGGCAACAACTTGATGACCACAAAACTCGAATTGTGGCATAAACCTAAGTGTCAAACATTGATAACTCAAACGTCACCACTTTCAATTTTTTTTCACTTGAGAGAACCTTTTCTTAAGCCTCAAAAACATTTTTGATGAGGCTGTGCTAGCAGGAATAAAAAAAATTAAAAAAACGAATTTAAGTCAGCCAAGGTAGCTGCACATAGCAATTCATTAGTGTGCATCTGTTCTGCATGACAATACACTGAGTGAACCTTGCTAGGACTACAGCAACCTCAATTACAAAACCAGCTGATGCTGCATACCATGTTTTGCACTGGGACTGAACAACATCTGGACTGCATGTACTTGTGCACCTGTAATAAACCCATGTTACAAAGCAGAAAAAACAAAGGGTCCATCAACCCATCCATCCATCCATCAAACCAAACAAACCAATGAATGAAAAGGGAACCCTCATGACACTTAGGGGCGGGGCACACCAGATGCCTGTGCACTGCATGGCGGCTGCTTTACCAAGCTGCTGCTGCTCACTCACTCACATGCTTGTGTTCACATAGGCTGCGTGGCAGCAGCAATGCGTGCAGCTCCTGTCTGCCCTATCTGTTTACACTGAGTTTGCTAGGATGTTAATAATAACAATTATCAATATCGGTATAATATAATGATGTTATTTTCCTTCACCCCACTGAAAGAGCAAGAAAGCTGAGGGAGCGAGTGAGAGAAAATGACGGTGAAAGACAGAGCGTGTACAGTAAAGAAACTGGCCCTCACCTGTTGTGTGTATTATCTTCATGTCTGTGACATATTCTACAGATACAGACATTTAAACTGTAGTGAAATGCTGGTATGATTTCCATATGACAAACCATGCACGTGTCTCCATAGACATAGGCGAGTCACCAAATTTTAAGATGGAATGACGCAGCCACGCTTGACACATGTCTGAGAAACACGTCTCAGGCATCCAGTGTGAATGGTCTGACCTGTTAATATGGAAGTGTCATGGAAGTCACCAGTAAGCCAGCACATGGTCTGTTCTCAAAGACAGAATAATGAACATTGGGTGCCATACTAATTTGCCATACTAATTTACAGAAAATGATCACTTGGATATGACAGTAGACTTGAACCCCTGGTTTGTTGTAGCACCTTCGTGGGGGAGGGTAGGATCGGTGGGGTATAGCAGGAAGAGTCCTGCATGTCTGGCATTCTGCATGCAAAGATGGCACTGTAAAGGACTGTAGAAGAATGGAGGTCCCCACACCATAGTGGGGAGGAATAGGTTCTTTTCTTTGTATTCATCATTAATACTGGAATTGTTACAGCTTGTTTGTATGTTTGTGTTATAAATCACTAAAAAATGGTGTGACTAATGTCAGTAGTGTACATTTGATATTGCATGACTTCAAAGCACATCTATGAATCAGGTTTTACCATAAAGTGCTGCTAGTATCCTGTCAATACAGTATTTAAAACATGCCCTTCTTTGTTGTGCAACTGTAAACAAATTAGTTAGTTCATACAGTCATTGGGAGTTTGCCTACTGTGTCATAGCAGCTAGTGCTTGTACATCTTTTTTAAATGATCCTCTCCCCTTGTACACTAATGCAGTCACTGTGCATGTAGTGACACCTGACTTCATGTGATCATTCATCAGCACCATCAGCACAGGGTGCTAAAAGCAGCTCCGCTGTTATGAATTCATTTACCATGTGACACTCACAGTCTGACAGCCCTGGACCCGTGGTGGTAGCCATTAAGCTGAGATGTTCCTTATTATTAACATGTGTCACGGCTGATGTGCTTCAATGGAAAGTAAAGGCCATTGAGACAATCTCTAGTGCGAAAACAGCCACACTCAAACTGCCACTTTGTAGAAGAAGTGTGGAAAGACTCAGTAAATGAGAGACTGCAAGACAGAGATAGAAAGAGACGGACAGATCCTTCCATTGGATTTAGGATATTACGGCAGATGCCATTAGAATCCACATTAAAAGGACAAGGATTAATGCAAATTATTGTTTTATCTTATCTTTCTTAGCACTACGATTACTAATGAAGGCTGTTTTCAAGACTATTTACAAAGGGTAAAGGAAGCAACTGCATTACACTGTATAATGCAGTTTTCAATCAATAGAACTGTAGCAACACTGAAGTGGTATGTTGCAAGACATTATAGAACAAAAACATCCTTATTTGAATAACTCTTCAGCTAAGGTGTTTCTATGGTTCACCCCTGACAAAGTTTACATATGTTGCTTGACAATTCACATATCAAAGTCCATGGGGATGTGGAGTAGCCCAAAGGCTAAAGGAAAAAGAGGAGTAGGAAACAGGAGGGACTACATTGGTATTGATTGTTTTTCACTGGAAAAGTTTGCTCTTTCACTGAACGCTTGCTCTTTTGCTTTGCTGCATTGAGTACACGGACGACCTTTGTAGCACGTGCGCAGACACAAAACACTGAAAGAATTGAGCCGAGAGTGTAAACCAAGAGTGATTTGAAAGATTAATGAGTGTTATGTGGTCCTTCTGTTGGTATGTTGCGGTGTTCCTTACCCCTCAAGTGCACCTGGTCTTTTCTGATTGCTGAAGAGCCCAGGGGCTGTCTGCTGTCTCCCTCCCTGCGCTACAGCACCTCAAAAGCCCAATGATTGGTCTGGGGCCTCCTCTTCATTTTAGCCACACTACTATTATTGTTGTCGGGTTTGCAATATCAGTCAGTATCTTTGCTGGTTCTCTCTTCAAAAGGTTTATAAGATTTTTTAGTTGGATTTTGGACACGTTTGTGATACTCACACATTTTGACTAGCAAGAAAACCTTCACAGATTATCAGCACTTTTGTGTATGATTTTTGAATCAAAAAATGATTAAATTACTATACATTGCTCTGAGAGTTGTAAAATTAGTGTCAGAATGTTTGGTTACTAAAGTTCCCCTGGAAACACGGACTCACTTTATGTCCCCGACAACCTCTGTAGTTTTGTTTAACCACTTGTTTGCGGTCTATTTTAAAGACATGTAATTGCTCTAAATTCAAAGACGGGGTATTTGCTTATGTATTTTGTGATGTGGAACAAAACTGTAAAGTCAAAAAAACCCTCTGACTTTGAGACAAGGACACCGGAAAAGCGTGCAAGCTCATTTCCAGGTTTTAGCATTCCTGTTAAGACTGTGATATAAGTGATGATTTTGCTGGGAATGGTAAGTTTTGTGTTTCATTTGAAAAAAATTCTAATAAATATGATGTGATTTGCATCAGGGTCTGTACATCTGAAGACACAATTTATATGTTGGGGCATCTTTCTAGCACCACAATGCTTAATTTATAATGGTATGTTGTGTCAAAAAAATTGCAGCACCTGCCATCTGGGTATTGCACAATTCGATAACATTTGATTAGTTTGTTCAGCTTTACCATGTACACAAAAATATACAAAACATTAACCTATTTTCTGCTACTTATAAATTCTTATGATATATTATGTGGATTGTATTTAAAGTTGTAAAATCACCTGGAGAAGGCATGGCAGATGGCATTAATCAGTGTAAGCATAGCCTTACAATGGGTATAATTTAATTATTAGAGAGCATTGAATGTCTCTTTCATGAACAGATGAATGGTCATTTGAATTTCATGTGGGTCTATTTGAAATGCTTAATAAGGACATTTCAATAACCAGATGACCAAGATTATCACTTACTGGATGGTGATTATGTTAGCTGTAATTATCGTTGACCTTACTTTGAAGCAATATTAAAGATCACATCTGTGCTCAAAAAGCTTAATACGTCATTACAAAGCCTACAGCAATGAGAGCCGTCCGTATGCCGTTGTCCCCATTCTCTGACTACACCCTGTAGGTTCTCGCCAAAACAGGACCTCAGTCTGACCTGCTACTAAATAAAACAGACACAGCCGTGAGGTGTTCATGTAGTGCTCTGTCCTATTCTGGTAAAGTCTACAATAAAACCTGTGCTTGATGTGTTTGAGCACTGCATTGTATAACATTTAACATGCAGGAGTTTTATGTGAAAAAGTCTGATGTAGGGCTCTTTCCTCTAAAACACTTGCAGTAAAAAAAAAAGAATGCTGGCTATTGATTGCTTGTTGAGGCATTGGTGGCCTTTCCAAAGGTGACCCAGATTTTTCTGCAAATGAAAATCGATAACAGGAAAACTATAAACATAAATAGACCACAGCGATTTCTCTTGCACTGGACCGAGTCCTACTGCATGAACTTAAGGTCACAAAGGAAAACGTCTATAAGCTTGTGTGACATATTCAATTTTGTTGGGTAAGCTATCATACTGAACAATAAGGTAAGAAACAGAAGCTGCTAAATGGGAACACATTTGAGGGCGCAGGAGCATAAAGAATGGACTGTGTGTCAAATCATTTATATTGTATATTTGCGATGTGGTGGACTGGCAATAAACTCTGAGAAGGACTCCGCCCTACAGCTACCCCAAAAAAGGCTGACATGAGCAGACAAAGTGAATGAATGCACTGCCATTTTTTTTTTTTACGAAAGAAATGACTAGCTTGATCTATGATTTACCTTTTAATTTTGAAGGTTTGTCATGCTCTATTTAGTTCTGTAAGGAAAAATCTGCGTAGCCCACCTTGAAAGTGAGAAAGAACGGGCTTCAATTAAAACCTGACATCAGCACAACTCCACATTTCACAGCTAATTTACTTAGATCACAAGGTGTGAGTGTGTATGGCTGCTGCTGCACAATCCTGCTGAGTGCCAATAAAAACGCTGGACCCTTTTTTTCACATTCCGCAAAACCATTAATGAAGCCTCTGGCAGAGCGGGAGCCTCTTTATCATCAGCCTTACAAGTGCAAACAAGTGCAACGCGGCGCACTCTTAAATGTCACTGTCATATGTTGCTTTGATAAAGGCTATGCTCACTCTGTATGTTCTTTGGGGGTAAATGTCATCCTTCAGAGGAGTAGAAACATAACGGCATTTTATCTCCTCTGGGACACTTTGATATGGTAAAATAGTTTGAAGACAAAGAAGCAAGTTGATTGTGATGGGAGTCAAAGAACTTTTCTTTTTTTTCTGAAGCAAAGTGGAATAAATCCTTGCTTTTATATTTTGATATTGTAGGATTATTCCATAATCACTTCAAACTTACATACAAGAAAACATTTGCGCACAGCCTTCTGCAGTGGATGAAGTTTCTCCCAGCATTCAATTACAAATGATTCCATAAGCTGTATGTACACTGTCATGAGGTCGGTGTGGTCCTTGTGTGACTGTGTTAGTCTGCATGCACTTAAGCAAGTTTTCGGCTGAGTGCTGGCAGGTTGACAGCCTGCGAGCGCGACGACTGCAGATCCCTTTATTCACTTCGAGTTGCTCATCCATCAGCATGAGCCCTGTCCAGCAGTTACACTCTGAATATATGGACCAATATATTCAAAATAATTCTGTGATAAAATTGTTGAAAGACAGTTTGTTAAACAGTGGGTACAGCTGTATTAAGTAAGAAGGATGAGGGCAGCAAAGTTCAGCTCCAACAGCAGTAAAATCCTCAGCTTCATCTTGGGCGACATTGTCAAACGCTGATGAGTGAGAGGGAGCGTAATTGGTCGTGAAATTGTCATCGCACCTGTGAGACACTCTAGCACAGCTCGGAAAGTGATAACCTTCACAATAGGAATGCAAGGTTAGTCAGCCACTTGCTCCCCCGGCCTGCCAGCTGAATAAATGCACTGTCAAACTTGAGGAAATATTTGTAAGAGGCCCCTGTTGTGGGCGTTATGAGAAAGGTGATTGTGCTTGCCAACTGGCTTTCAGATGCAAATACAGTTTTGGTGTATAAATAGCCCTCCGACGTCTGGTGTTATCAGAGTTGTTACGAGAATTCATAAGGGAGATAAATGAGGGGGAAGGATTAGAAAGGAGAGCACATTCTGGAAGTTGGTTTGAATTGGTGTTCTCTCTAATGGATGTCCTCCTCAGAGCAAATCAGAATGTGGCAGATGGAAAAGAAGCACAAATAAAATGCTTTATCTACTAATGCAGTTTGTTTGTAGTATAGGGCTCCACACAAAGATTTTTTTTTTAATGTTTAAAGCAATTGTAACCTTCCGAAAGTGAATGTATGCCATCAAAAAAAAATGTTGTTTCTGTGGTTACTTAGTTATCATCATCTATAGATGTTAGCTAAAAGTTAGCATTTAAAGCACTTTTACCTCCAAACTGTACTTAGCTGAGGGAGGCCACTTTAGTATGTATTTACTGTAAACTTGTGCTGACACAACACTGTAATTCTCTGTTAAACACACTCAGTCCTGCTGTATTTACTTTGTCTGTTGTTGGCACTATTAGCTCTATTAGCCACAGCCTAATTAAGTAGCTCTTTCAGCTGTTAGCTGTTAGCTCGATTAGTTCCATTTGCTGTTGCCATTATGAGCTTGATAAGCTCTGTGAGCTGTAGCCTACACCTGATCTATTAATGCCCTTTGCTCTGTCTGCTATAGCCTGATCTATTGACTCAGTTAGCTATTAACTCTGTTTGCGCCATTAGCTCCATTTGCTGTCAGCTCCGTTAGCCAAATACACCCAGGTCTTTGCTGCCCACCAGCTGCTAACAGCTAACTAGCTCTCCCTTGGCTGATTTCAACACAGATTGTAATTTACAATGTCGCATTATCAGGGAAAAAATATGGTATGACTCCCATCGATTTTTAATTAACTAAACTATTTATTTTATGGGTTAATATTTCATTTGTAAATTCTTTTTAAATTCCTCTTTTTATTACATTACATTACAATATCAAATAATGAATTACTTGTAATTTAGTCTTTAGTCCTATGTGTATTGTACAGTCAGTTAGTACTTTATTACTATCTCCGTGACATGGTCCTCCATATGCCACTGCTTGTGATTTTAATGAAAGAGTCTGACCAAAGATACATACATTTACAACATGGAACATTGTGAAAAATACTTCAGTCAACTCTAACTTATTAGAGATGGTCTCTAATTCCATATTCCTTGATATAAAATAGACCTGTTTGTTGCACTTGCTATTCTTTTCTATATCCTTTTCCTCTCTCTAGTCAAATCTTTTTGAGAGGTAATCTGTTCTTGAGTTTACATAATCACTACTAAATTACACAAGATTTTGAGGGTAATTCTTACGGAAAGAGAGCTGTATTTAACGAAATCCATTCTTATTGAATTATAATTCAAAACTACTGTAAAGCTTGAGAGAAATCTGCAAATCTGGTCAGTACTTCTGTGGAATCTGGAGCACATATTGTTAGTTTTAGTTCTTTTTGAACTCATTTATTCTACAATATCAGCTCTCTGCAAAGAATCATGTTTCCTCCATTTGTGAGGTAACTGAAACTGCTGCATTTCCAATCCCTGTAGCAAAGAAGGTGTTTATGCTCACATATGAAGAGAAAAATTCACTTACTTCACTGAACCAAAATGTCATTTTCTGTATTGAATGTACTACCACTCACTGGTGAGGTAATGGGCCTTGACCATGTACATTTACATGCTGCTGTCAACCAACAGTGTCACAGCCCCCATACAGCAAAAACAGCAAATTCCTCCACTTACAGCGTGTGAAACAAGATGCAGAAGCACCGACATCAAGGACATGTGGGGAGGCCCCCTTATGTAAAAGGTTAAGGATTTTTGCAAAGCAGAGCAAAGTGCAGAAAAAATATCATATATCATAAATTATTAAAAAAATATTATAAATTATAAATTATAATTGAGCTTCTCACATTAACTTCAAAGCGACAGAGAAGTAAACCCCACTCTTTGCTGGTGTTCATTTTCCCCAGCTAAAACCTTGTCCTCTTCATTAAAAGCCCATTTGTCCTCTCCCCCTTGAGCTTGCAATGTTCCAACAGTGTTCTATGCTCATATAATGAAGAAAGGTATATTATGTTCTTCTTTTTCTTGAACTGCAGACTATCCTGTGGTGCTTAAGAGTGGAAGTTCATCTTTACCATGGAGAAACCTTGCAGCTTGCCTCGAAATGATACTTCCCGGAAACAGAAAGCAAATCTTCTCCAGAGATTAAAATGGGCAGGTGCCCTGAGAGATTCCTTGCTTTGTCTATTTAATTTTGCTTTGAAAGATACCAATTGGGTTCCATAAACACCTCAGTGGTCATGGGTGCCAATCTAAAATTATAGCTGGAACAGTGAGTTATTGTTCCGTTTCTGTTCCTTTATTTGCTATGCATGCAAACTGGCTAGCATAGTTGACAATTGACAATTTCTGTAACTATCTGAAACCAACAGGACAAAAACATCAAAATATGCAACATTAGCAACTTCACTCATCTCTTTGAGTTAAACTCTGGAAGATCACGTCAAGGGTTCTAAATTGACACCCGCCAACCCGCCAAATGCAGGCGAAAAATCATTTTGGCGGGTGTTAACCAAAAATTACTAGCCAGTTTGGCCGGTGATGCATGAGGCAATCATGTCAGTCAGAGCCGCTCTACAGTTCTCGCTCCCTGGGCAGTACTGACTACATTTCCCATGAACACTGTCGTGATGCTACGTAATGACGTATAGGACGCCCATTGGCTGCGGGCAGGCAGTGCAACTAACCAGCGCGAGAAATCATGGAAACAGAAAACACAAAGAAGAAGAAGAAGAAGAAGAAGAAGAAGAAAAAGAAGAAATGAATGGAGCAGAAACTAATAAAAGAAGGGAGGGAGCTAGCTAAAGTAAATTAAAAAGTAGCCTAAGCTTAAACTAAATGTGGCGGTGGTTGGTTGGACAGACGTCTGGGGCGCGAAGTAGGGCCTTATAATTTCCGCGATTCCGTGATCGCGGAATTGCCCGATTAAAATGGAATCTACTTTTTAATGCGGAATATCGTGGAATTTGACATCATTTCACTGAAATGCTGTTTTCATGTGGAAGAGGAACGAGTGTCTGGGGAAAACTGCATGAAGGGAAGCAAATCTGGGTGACACAACAAGTCGTGTCCGCCTCCCCACAGATTGAGCTCCCCCGTCAAAACATTGTAAGCATGGCGAAGCGTCTGCCCACGGCTCCGTCTTTGTTGGCGAAAAAACTGGGAGACTCGACATTAACCCCTCAGTACAGAGCTGAGCAGTTCCCGAACGACTTTTATGTGTCAGGTGAACTGTTGTTTTGCAAAGAAGCAGACCTGAGAAATCATAATTAAAGGTGTAATGCGTGAGCGTTAGCCACCTGTCCGATTCATATTATCAGCAGATAATACCAGAGTGACTGCTAACTGCTGCTAACAGTAGCTGCTGTTAGCTGGTTTGCCCCGTTAGCCACAGCCCTCTTAGCTGACTCTGCCTGGGCTGGGAGCCCAGAGGACAGCGGGAGGGCTGGTGTTTTCACTGCTAGCCGGTTAGTATGCTCAGTTGACATAACGTTACGAGTATAACTTCTCATTTTGTTGGTCATCTTTGCTAATTTTTTTAATATTTACAACTTAAATTTTCAGAACAATTTGGGTATGCGAACATGTCCTGGATCTGCCTGAGAGCTGACCATGTTTTTATTCAATGAAACCCATAAAAACACAAAATTTACTACTGTATGAAGACATGATGAATTCAAAATGTTTTTGATGCACTTTACTGTACTGTACGGTACAGTATTGAGGAAATATGTTTATCACCTCAATTAATTTAAGGTAATTTCTATTATTTTGTGTACATTTTAGTCATTTACATTAGAACATACTGTTTTTGGTAGTATAATAAAAGTTAAAGGTAAAAACATTGAGATTCCCAAAAATTATAACGGAAAAAACAGAATTCCCAAAAATTGAAACGGAAAAAACGGAATTTGGGAAAAAATGAAACGAAATTTGGGGAAAAAATAAAGCGGATTTTATAGGGCCCTAGAGAAGAGGAAGGAGGCAGGGGATGAGATTGAGAATATCAACAACAATGTGTGCGAAACGAAAAAAAAGAAAGTTCACTGCCAAATGGCTGACGGGTCGCGAATGGCTTGTGTTTGATCATGAAAATGTTGTCATGTTTTTCACTGGAAAAAATTTGGCCAGTGGAAATTCTGATTGGCTGGTGACTTTAGAAAGTTAGTCAGGGTTCTAAATTAACTTTTTTGATTACCAGCCAATTTGGCTGGTAAAAAAAGTTAAAACATTGAAATATATTTCATATCAAATATTTTTAATCTGATCTTTGAGTGCGGCGGTTATTACCATCACCTACCACCTATTACCACCTATAAACCGACCGTCATACAAACTAATTTCTCAGTCCAACAGCTAATTAAATTCATAAATATTTTTTTTAAATACTGACCAAGATATAGGGCTAGGGTCCTACATGGAGACGTGCAGAAATAAGTGTGAATACATACAAGTGTTGGATGAGGAATTATTTGAAAGAGTAAATGCGCCAAACCCATTTGGCCACTGCTCAGACCATTAATTCTGGCCTGCTGTGAATTGGCTCGCAGGCCTGATAGAGAAAGCACACTTTACATCATTTATTACTATTCAAGAATGAGAAAAGGAAAGCAACTGTGGAATAAACACTGCAATTCGGATTTAAATCATGCAAGATTAATTGTAAGTCAAAGGCAAACACAGCTGCATTGCAGAATGATTTAAAGAAAAACCAGTGGAGGTCCATGTTAGTGCTATAGGGCTCCGACACTGCAGCTACACAAAACCACAGTTGACCGCTACATTGTTTGTCAGTTCGTTAACACAAGACACATACATGATTCCACACATTCCTTGCAGGCATCAGTCTACCTCTCCTGGGAATAAGTATCTAATTAATCTATACATTCCCCTTTCTACTGCTGCATGGATGTACGGTAGCCTTTTCAAGCCCAAAGACCTGTAGTGGACTCTCATTATTCAGTGCCAGGACATGTACTATGGTACTTTAGTCAAGCTCTTCAGCATGCTCTACCATTAGTGAGATAGAGGTTAATAAGGTGAAGGTGCCTCTAATTGACTGGCTGAACCACTCATGACACTCCCAATCAGCACTCCACGAGGGGGTCCACAGACACAGTGACAGGAGTTCAAGAATCGTTGTGAGGTAATGAAACAGCTATTCCTTCAGCTCAGGCATTTTCAATTTACGCCTTTACAGATACACTGGGTCTTGTACTTGTTCAATTAAAAGAGTAAGATTTCCACTTTCAGAAACCTTACATCTGTGTCTGTGCAGATTCAGATAATGTATAGAGGGAAACTTTTGAAGGAATCTTCGAAAAAAGGTATTATGTGATATATATATATATATATATATATATATATATATATATAGATATATAGATATATAGATATATATGGCACAGCAATAATCACCTGAGGCTCAGTATCAGCCAAACAAATGAGCTGGTGATAAACTACAATGCTTCAAATGTGGATATTGATGCAAGGAAACTACACATTCTAAAATGTGGATACTTCCCACACATCTTCAAGCGGGCAGCACAGAAGATCTATACAATCACCACCAAAGACTAGTTTCTAAAATTCATGATCCATGATTAGCCCTAACCCCCATTTTGCATGACTACACATGGGGGTTGGTTGTCCCGATTCTTGTTGGGACAGAGGGGTAGGGGCAAGTGTTTGGGCTACATGGCCCTTCAAACCAAGGGCTATGAAAACTCTCTGTCATGTCAATGTGTTATAGTCCTGGTGGTAGTGTGGCACATCCGGTAATGAAGCAGTGTACTTATTAATTTGATGACTTGATTGATAGTGAGAAGTTGTAAAGGAATTGCAAGCATCCATGCTTTTGTATTGCCGTCTGATCAATAGCAAATGGCATTGTGATAATACTGGGATTGACGCGAAAGATGCCACTTTGGAAATGTCTGGTCGTGATGGAAACACCATCATTGTCATCTGATGGTGTGTCTTGAAGAACTGTCCCATTTCATAGGGAGATATTTCAACCACTACACCTTATAACTTTGTTCTGAGGGACAACTGTGTTCACAAGAAAACGAGGGTGAGAAGAAATGAATGTGAAGTATGGTCACAGACTTATGGCAGGTAATAATGGCCCGAAAAAGTGTTTATATTGTCATTATAATGTCACAGCAAAGTTGACTTTTGACTCAATCTTTTTATTACCAAATTCTTAACAGTTCATCCTTGAGTGCAGGTGGATATTTATACCAGGTGTGATGTAGTTTTCTCCAGGCGACCCTGAGATACTGTGTTCAGAGGGATAGGAAGGATAGAGAAATAACTCAAATTATTACTACTAAGAGGCATTAGAAAAAAAAAAAAATCAATGTCATTACAGTATGTCTGGATAGAAACATCCAGCAGAGTGCAAAACTCAAACAAGACAGCAGAGTTATGTGATTGAGGGCAATGAATAGAAGTGACTCACAGTCAGAGTATTAAAGAACAGAGTTAAGAAAGTGCCGGTTCCTTACAAACATTCTGGCCTTGGTTTGTTGACATTTAAAGGCCTCAATATAATTTGTTCATCAACTTCGTCACCTTCACTGTCGTCAGGATGTCGACAACTTGACACGCTGACATGGGCACATGCACATTGCTTTAACACATTTGTTTGTCAGCATTCATGAATGAAACAGAGGTCTCTCTGTTCTTAGCTTGAAACCTGATAGTGAATTGCCTGTACCAAAAAAACTAAAAACTCCACTCAAGAGGATTGAAGAGATGCAGTTTTACTCAAGCAAAACGTGTACAGTATCAAACATGCATTCACAAGCTTTAACTGTACTCAAAATGACAGCATTAAGCTTGATGCTGTAGGGCATAGGTCACTAACGGATGGAAATATGTCCAGACCCAGACCTGGACATATAGTAAAAGTATTTCAAATTTTGACGGGTAGATTCTATTTTGAACGGCGCAGCTTTTCTAGACTTTACAGTACTGGTTGGCGGATTTGTAAATCCAGTGACCAATTGCATGCAAGTTAAGCCATCCCACGTGATGCTACTCAGCTAATCAGATCTGTGCATTCCAGGCGGTAAACATTGCGACTCTGAATACAGACAGATGGAAAGAGGTGAGAAGGGTGACTGACGGAAAGAAGACAGAGTGATACAAAAAATAACTACACATGGCGCTCTCTGAGAAGAGAAAAGTGGACAACAAAAACAGAGCGTTCATCAGTGTCAATGTTAAACGCCACCATGAGACAAAGCACTGCGTTGTTGACCAGACATACCCACTCAAATCTGAATTGAGGTCACAGAAAATAAGCAGTCTCAGAGCCCAATATGAACAATCCACCCGGATCCTGACCCATTCATTCACTGCTCAACAGCATGCTAATCGATGTTCCCCCAGAGCCACTTGGATTCTTGGTCAATGAAAAAGCCATTTACTGATGGAGGGGCTGACCAGGAATGCATGAGTGCAGTAGCTGAAACCTGATTTGAGGGGAAACAGAAACAGACATGTAATTTTTTCAAAAATAAAGTACTTTATTTTAAGAAGCAAACATTTTAAAAAGCTATTTTATTTATTTTCATTGTTTTTATATTTTCCTTAAAGAGAGAAGAAATAATACTTCTATACAGTATTATATATCTGTATAATTAAATATGAAGTGACAATAAATATTGTTGAAATGTTTTCTTTCTTTATTTGATTTGACAGTCAATTCTTAATTTCATGCAGACGTTGATACAACTACCAGGCTACTTCTACATATATCACACTAAATCATAATGCAGGTTAGACACTGTGACATTCGCTTGACAAAATTTTCTCTAAGTGGACCTATTTGAATTTTAGTTGAATACCCCCTGCTGTAGGATATGCTCATTGTAGAGTGACTTAGGGGAGTGTGTGTTGCACATGAGACTCTACAGTGGTTTTGATGAAGTCAAGCTCCCCTTCTTGTGATTGTGGTTTATTTTATAAGGTCACATCAGTCGAGTGTGCTTTAATTAAATCTCAATATAAGACTTTGCTACATTGCCGTGGGAAGGCCTTGGTGGAAAAAAAAAGAATGCCACACAAGAAAGGTTTTGTAAAGGACAACCTCACACAACAGAATTCCTTCTGAATCTATGAATCATCCTGAGGACCCTACAGGGTGACAGTGGATGGGCCTCCAAGTGGATTGTGTCTCCTGGAATTAGGAGGTTTAATTTATTCTCACCTGAGAATAACTTGCAAGGCATCAACAGATTTAAGGTTTATGTTCCATCCATTTCATCCTTTAAATCTCCATCTTTTACATTTCTTCTGCTCAGAAGATAAATCACAACACAGACTAGCAGCATTTTCATGGACCCTAATATTCCACTAATAATCATGAATAATAGCCCAATTGGAATAAAAATGCCCCATCTGTAACTACCACAATACCATCGAAAAATATTAGCAGAAATATTTTAAAATATTAGCATAAATCTATATGTTCTTGTGACTACGGTTTCTTCTGAACCATATATATTTTACATTGTTTTTTCCCTTTTTACCGGCACCTGGAAATTACACAATACCACCAGGTATCAAGTTATTACCGGCCTTGGCCAAATCACTGTATTATCACCAGACTGGAACCCAGTCTCTTCCACACAAGGTCAGTGTAAGCCTGTGGTGCGAATGGCTTCTGTTGACTATAGAATTTCATTTTATGCTTGAAATTCCCATCCCTAGGGAGGAAAGAATCATGCAAGTAGCAAAGCAGAACCAATCCGTTGCTGATACAATAATTTGTTGGTGATCTTTGAGGATTTAAGGATTGTTGAACACTTAAGTGTTTGAAAAGGCTTGAAAATGAGTTTCTCAAACAAGCAGGAATATAACAAACCAGAAATGCAGATATTGTTCCCAGGACAAAATGTGGGTATGCCTAATAAACAATCATAAAATATCATGAAATTATATTTACTTATATTGCTTCTCATGTTATATTTCTGGTAGATCAGACACTTCACAGTACCCAGAAGTTATTTGCGCATGTCCAAAAAGTAATATTCTGATTTAAAGCTTCTTATCAGATTACTTTATTTTGCGTCCATGTGAAGATTTAGGGTGGAATCTCTAATCAGAAGGATTGGGTAAGGATGGTATTGAATAAATACTTTGCATGTGACTGCAACAACTGACTGCTATTCTTCTGCTTGTCTCATCGCAAGTTATACTCTTGCAGACAAAGGTGTGATGTTCAATGTATTGGAAGTAAATAATGCATGGCTAAAAACTATTTTTTACAGCTTTCAACAAAGGATTGAGTTTTATTTTTGTATACCTACAATCAAAGTGATAAAGACTGTTTGATGTTTCCCTTCAAATGCCTAATGAAGATAAACCTTACCAAAGTAAGTGCTAAAAAAAGTCCTTCTCTGCATGCAGCTAACAGTTGGATATAGTTGCCCCTCCAGCTATGATCTTTTGAGATTTCTCATCTCCATCTCTCCAGAAAAAAAAACAAAAAAAAAACTCAAGCAGTGTTTGTTTGCTCAAACAGCTTAAAACAATATTTAGACTGAGTGCCAAAGAGGTGAAGAGGAAGTTTTCTTGTTGCATCGACAGGTCTGACATCAAGTATTAACATCTAATAGGTTTTTAGCAAGGTACATGTACAAACCTCCTTTTTCTTAATCATTTTTGGTGCTTTTTGTGGCTTTTAGTTAGCTAGGACAGCTGCAGTAGGACGGGAAGAGGGGATGACATGCAGCAAAGGGCCACATGTCGGAAATGAACCCTTGGCCACTGCACGGAGGCATAGACTCTGCACATTGGGCACACGCTTTACCAGTTGGGCCTCAGGGGAACTCCATGTTCTAAAACTACTGTATGAATATTCACTCACTGTTGGGTTCCATTAAATCACAGCAGAAGAAGAGGGTGCAGTGAGATGATATTATTAAAAGAAGAACAGTCAGCCTCAAATGGTGGAAAACAATGTAAAGACCACGATAGAATTTTGGCATTTATGTTTGTTTCTCATAACAAAACAAAAAGAAGATATACTTATGAAAACAAAATTGTAAAGGAGGGGATGTGTTTTAGCTTCAAGTGATAATATAATACACTGAATATTAAAGACTTTATAGTTCAACTCGGCCTAGCAAGGATGGAGCCATGATGAAAAACTGGTTAAATCTTTCTGACATTATCACATTTGGTGACTTTCAGTCAGTCCTCCTTCGAAAAACTTAAAATGCTTTACTTTTGGGAACAACATTTAAGGAGACATGTAATGCATTTATGTTTCCTTTCCCTCAGCATTTTATATACAGTATGTTTTTGTGCATTTAAAAGACCATGAAAGTAAAAAAGGTCTGCACAAACTCCTCTCTCCACAGAAAACACTGTTCCTGAAGTGCGCAAAACGTTTCTTCCGTACTCTCGCCTTCAATTCCGTGACTGTGTCACATCACACATCATATCAAACATTTGCATAAATTATACCTAGTGGCTATTTGGGCATATAAGAATCGTTTCAGCACAGCTGCTCTGTCTGCTGGCTCAGGTGTTTTTGCGAGCCGACCAAGACAGCACTGGACAGTATGTGGAAACTGATGTGTTTTTTCAACATTGAAGCGTGTAAAACTATGCTAGTAGTGACCCAAAATAAAATTATTAAGCTGAAAATGAGCATGGCATGCTTCCTTTAAGCATTAGTTGCCCTGATGTACAATTTCTCATTTTATTATCCTCAGATCACATAAATCCCCTAAACTTCCTAATGGATTGCTTTGTTGGATCTAAACCTCTATGGAGTTTGCAACTAAAGATTGGAACAGCATGTGATGATGATTGTTGACTTGCTGCCAACAATATGTTCACTTTCAAGACCCTCATTGTCGATGTGGTTTCTCAATCTAGTCTATATCCTGTCAAATGTACAGATTAGAAAGACTAACTTGTAGTAGCTTCAAATGCTGCCATCTTTCTCTGCGTATTTCTCCTTTCCACGTCCTTTTTAGGCAATTCATCTGAGTGAATTTTAGTCATGCTCTGTTTTAACCTTCAATTGATGATTTGTATGCAGGTCAGGTCATTGTGAGACATACTGTCTAGTGAGAGAGGCCCCGCGAGTGATAAATGATACTTGGTCTCACAAACAACATTATGATCTCATATGTACACCACTATACTCTTCCACACAGACTGCAATCATTCTTTCATTTATTCACTATCATACATGCATACACAGACTACTATTGTGTCTGCTACACACAACAACCTCGTCTTACATGCAACATCATATTCTTGTACATGCAAAACTTTTCCCTCTCACACAGACAACTATTCTCTGACACATACACTATACTTGTGAATGATATAAGAAAGGATAACAGAATATGTAAAAAAGTATTGTAGTATATGTCAGTGAGAACAATAGTTAATGTGAAACAGAATTGTAGTATGTGTAAATTTAGGATATCATCACATAATAGAGTAATAGTATATGCAAGAGAGATTAAAGGGTAAGGAGAAACCAACTTGCATCAACTTAGCAGGTTTCTAGTTCCCCTTTAACAAGAAGGACCAGAGCAAACCAGTCCACTGCATCACAGCAAGCATCCAGTGACACCATGAACCGAGCAAACCAGTCCACAGGATCACAGCAAGCATCTGGTGACGCCATGCTGTCATGCCATTGAGAAATTAAACCAGGTTAAAATGGCCAGGCTTTAGAGCCATGCATACGTGACTGGGTGGCATGACCTTGAGATAAGTGCAATAATTGCATATATCAAAGGATGTATTTTTCTTTTAACAGGCATCTAAAACATGACACAAAACACTAAATCAGAACAGGAGGTGCTCCTACATCTTGCATCGCAAATTGAAAGTAAACTAAGATACAAGTTTCAACATCAATAGGACTTCAGTACTCGATGGTGCCAAGTGTGGCTTTATTTATTTTTTTATATTTTTTTATGATTTTATATGATTGATTTCTTTGGGTCGTCATAGTTAGGTACCAGGAAGTACATCAAAACATCAGAGTTTCATCAAAATTCCATCAAATTCAGAGTTACATTTTTTACGTTAAATTCTTCCTTCCATACTGATAATTGGCTATACAGACCCACCCTTTCCACCCCACCTCCCCCCACCCAACCCACCCTTCCAACCACCCCACCTATCCTACCTTTCCCACTCCCAACCCCTTAACCCATCCACCTGCACCTGATAGAGCTGAATACCCCAAGTACACAAGAATTCTCTTGAGAAAAGGAGCCCCTAGAGCTTCTATGTAACGCTGGTATACATCACACACACACACACACACACACACACACACAATCTTATGTAACTGCTGAGCTTCAAGTTTTCAGATGACTTGGGATTGGATGAAGGGGCTGTAGACCTTGGTGGCCCCAGGAGAGAAATGTTATGATTGCTTATGGAAGGGTGATGCTGTCACCTGTGTTTGAAAGAATGGACACATTATGCTCGTCTTGGAATACATTGCTGATGCTGACTAGTATGAGAAGGTTAAAAAGGCAAACGTATCGCAAACAATAGCTGAGCCAATCACAGTAAAGCAAGACAATGATAGCTCAACAAATGGAGGCACACTTCTACAGGTAACCGCATTGTTGTCTGGATGAAGCAGAGTGGCACAATGTGAACGTAGAGAAGAACCATTAATCTGCAGCAAATAGGAGATGCAGTTTCTTGTTTGTTACAGTTTATTAGTACATTGACACCATTCAATTAATAATAGAAACCGTATTTGTCAGCTCGCAATTCTTATGACCCTGTTTGACCACAGTCATTTAAGTAATCTTTCCAATGCCTCTATCTCTTACTCTTGCATGATGATTGCATATCACATTTGATGTGATACAACCACGTTTGCATCGCTGTGCATTCCAAAAATAAAATACTGAAACATCGCTTTAAAAATATTGCAAAAGATGTCCCAATGCTCAGTTTTGCCAAGACTTAGTAATATCAGCTGCCCCTCATGAACAGGCAGTCAAGTCTAACCTATTCAAAAATGTGCAGCATTACTTTTTTAAAAGCACAGCAAAGCACTTGTCAAAAGGGAGGCTGCAGATTGATGACACATTGTTTGCATTCTTGCTTGCCTGCATGCGTCAAGTTGGCTTCTTACAAATGTAGTGTTTTAATTTTTCTTCTATGAATGTACGTCTTTGGACAACCTCTTATGGGCCACAGAGCCACTGCAAGATTACCTGGCAAATGCAGGGTGTCTCAGGCCATTAAAGTGTATAGAAAACAGAAACCTATTGGTTCAAGACATCCTCGTGTTTCAGGTGGTCCACAGAATCTGTTGGGCACTTAAGGGGTTTGTTTGAATTAAAAATGAATGAATTAAATTATTTCAACCAGGTTCTTCTGGAATTGATTCAAAGCTAACAAAATTGGAACTGAACTGCGTTTGAAATTTACTAAACATTTGTTTAAACTTCTCAAGCACATCAATCATTATATTTCCATGGCATAATATTGTTAATATTTCGGATGGCATCTTGGATTATCTAGCTCATTCTGCAGTAGTGAATTCCATTTGAAAACATAAATATTTTGTCACATTTGTATAGATCTATGGAGGGCCTGAAGACCCTTGGTGTTCCGGATGCAATCCGAATGCATCCAGTAGTTTTAATGTGGCAAAACTACCTGCACTCACTGCTGACTTTTTCCACATACGACTGTCTGAATTGGTAAGAAAAGAGTGGAGGGTAGAGGAACATGTGGTAGTTTTGGAGGGATTACCTGCTGGGTGTTGAAGTATAGCATTTCTCATTTAGTTGATCACTCCAAGTGTACACAGTATTGGTCCGGGAGAAATTATTTGGACTGTTGTCACATTTGCATCACAACTGCAAAGGACGGATTTGTCCATTCTGCTTCTGTACTTTGTCTGTTTCCTTTTCCAGTTTTTTTCTTTATTTTACATTCAACTCTTCAAATTTATTTTCTCTTCTTACCTCCAATCATCTTACTCTTTGCTCAACTTATTTCACTATTTAACATTTTTTATTAATTCTATACTTTAAATTGTTTCTATGACATCTATATGTTTCATTCACATTTTCCTCCCTTCCTTTCATGCAATCTTTCTTTACATCACTCACTTCCTTCTGGAGTTTTCTATATGGTCCTTTTAACTGGCTGGAATGTTGGAATGTAAATTTAAATAGTTTTCCTTGTTTTATCGATTGTGTTTCTGTGTGTTAGAGCAAGACGGACTGTCAAAGTTGGCTGAAATCCGAAATCTTTTGCCCGCCGGTGCAAGTGTGATATCTTGATATCTAAGTTGGTTTCACCCTTCAGCCATCAGTTGAGTTCCTGCATGATCATTTCTTCGACTCAGAATGTTATTTGCCTCTGGCCAACACCTGCGTCAACTGCCTCACGCTGCCATTGTTTGACACATATGATGATTTCAAGGAGAGCATGGACTTTGCAGTAGGGAACACACAGGGTTTTGGTATCAAATAACTGTGAAACTTGTATTCTTCATTTTTTTGCAAGACGGACCACTGAAGTGTTTCAGTAAGGCAAGTTTAGAATTCAGTCTAGCAAGGTGCACAATAGGGTTACACATTGATGCAAACTGTTTCAATGTTTTGATAAAAACACAGTGTTTTTCAGTGATAAGACTAGTTTTGGTACACTGCAGCCAGCTGTATAAAATTAAAAAGATATTATTCTCTTACAAATTGCTTTTTGATCAAATAATTAATCACATCTTTGCACTAGTGTTTACTTGTGCTGACTGATTTAAGCGTGAAAGGCCCTGTGGTGCAAAAGAGCTTCAAATGTTACAATCATATGTTGCTGTTAAATTATTTAGCCTATTAAAAAGTAGCCCAGAGTCTGCTTGGACTTCAAAGGTGCTATTGGGAATGAATTAAAAAATCAACTTTTCTTACAGATAGCACCTTTAACAGTGGCTGCTTAACATTCAGTGATTAGCTTTGTTCTACATTTCACTAAGAATATGTACCACGCTTGAAAATAATTGTATGCCATTGTTGCCATCTTTACACAGTGGGTCTAAGGTTTCTTGAATTCTGTCCCTGGCAGTTTGATTTACATTAAAGCCATTTACTGGCACAACAATATTGTTTAGTCTCTAGCTGGAGAGGAGTGGCTTCATTGATTCCAAATGTCTCATTTCCTGCAAAAATGCCAAGTTATCAGTTCCAGCACTGTTCAGAACCCCTCTCTGCCAGTTGCAGTGGTAGAAAAAAAATCATTGTAGTTCCACTGATTTTGAAATTCAGCAGTTGCATCTCTTAACAGACAATGTACTTCTACTACTGCAGCAAATCTACAGAACCGATGTCAGTGGGACTATTCCTTCAGAAAGATGTTACAATTACACTATTGACACCAAGCTCTGATATTTGTACAGAGAAATAGATATATTTCAGAAAAGAGACATGCTGCTGCTGATTTATTTTCAATTTTTTTCGGCAGACTAAACAGGCAGTTAACTTAAAAGTCAATACTTGTAAACCTGAAATATCAGTATTTTGTTAACATGCTGTTATTCTTCCCTGAGGCTTCTTTAATATGTGGAATTGTTCATTTCTCAAGTACTTTGTGTTTGTTCGTGACATTGCATTGGTCCATGATACACAGAGAGGAGGTTTTGGCTTCATAAGTACTGTACATAATAAACATAATGTGTGGAAATGTAAATGTTTGCTTTTATTAGATATTGGAATGCTGGGAAGTATCATTTAAAATTGTAAGATAAACCTCTTTTGTTGCCGTTCATGTGCCTCAATTTAATAAAGAGGTAATTCATTGATAAAATTGATTCCTACAACTCTGTGTCTGTGGCGTCCCAACACATATCTTCCTGACAAAACTTTAAAGTTGGCTCTAAAAGTGCTGCGGCTTGAATTTAATTGAGGGGTAATTCCCACTAAGTTAGCAGTGAACTGGACAGGTACAAGTTTAGTTTTTAAGGCAGATTAAGGAGGATTTAAATTGTCTGACTGTTTAATCAAGCTAATCTCGTTTTCAATCATACTCTCTAACACATACTACATTTCCCTCATACTCTCTCACACATACACTAATACACTCTCTCACAAACACTGATACACACTCTCAGGAACACAAGTATACCTTAAGACAGGCGATAATTTATCCCACACAAATGGAACCACTGTCTCTCAAACGCACAACCACTTGCATACACTACTATGGAGAGTATTATGGTTTATGTGTAACAGTATGATGGTGTGCGCCCACACAATCATAATGTATGAATGTATGATTGTACATGTAAGAGGGTATATTAGTATGTAACAGAGGATATAAATGAGTCTGTATGAAATTATAATAGTGTGTGTGTGTGAGAAAGTAATAATTAGAGCCTAACTGGCATCTCAGCGTCTATAAAATAATTATAGCTTGCTAATTTTTGAACATGAATAACTCTGATTAGCTGTCAATCAATCAGTTAGAGCTGTCAAATGACTGACTTTTAACAGTTTGTACATGTTTAACTTCTTGTTCATCTAAATTAGGTAGCTGAGTCTATGAGGAGAGGCTGGCAAAGCCAGCTCAAGGCCAAAGATTACTCCTCAGCTACTTTTGACACAACATTGATCTTTAAGGCTCATGCCATGTGTGAGAGAAATATCCCACCTTAGTTTATCTATGAAGCATAATTAGTGAGATGTTAGCCTGGAATCACATCCATTGCTCCCATAACCTGTGATTGCCTCAGAGAGCTCCATGGTATTGTGTGCTTCTCACTATATTTAGGCATTGAATAGATATTCAAGAGGAGCTGTGTGTGTGTGTGTGTGTGTGTGTGTGTGTGTATTCAAGAGAGTGAGTAAGGGAGCATGAAAATTTGGATGTGGATCTCAAATGCTTTAAAATTCATCCCACTGAGACTAAAATCCTTCACAGGCTCTAGACGGCTGCCTTAGGTCTTGCTGCATTTTTTTTCATTTTATATTAAACACTGTAACCTATATGTTTGAAGTTGTTTGAAATACTGAAAGTAAAAAAAAAAGATAGATTTCAGCTCAAGCATCATTTTACTGATGGTGCTTCTGGTACCGCTGGCTTCTGAAACGTGTGCTTCCACTGAGTGCATCCTTGAGTTTACTAGAATCCGATCTGGCTGACCAGTCCAAAACAACTGTAGCGGCTGTAGTAGTGCAGTGTTGTCTGCGATAGTGTCTAACTATACGATACACTATGCTAATGCTGCAGCTGGAGGTGCCTAGGTAGGATTGTTTAAACTTCTGCATGATTGCTTTAGTTAAAAATTGCTCTAATTTTGATCTATCCAGTTGATTAGATGATTAAATGAGCTTGCCGTTCCTGTCAGCTCTGCAGAGTTTTATAGTGTCTTTCAGCCTTTTGGCTTTATGGCCCACAATATCTTTTGAAAGACTCTCATCAGCATCGTTTTCAGCAGCAGGCAGCTGTTTTCAACAAAAAATCTCTACAAAACCCACTGTAAGCCGCCTGCCCAGGACCAAACTGCACAAAGACAATGTTAGCAACCAGCTGGTAAACATAGTGGAGCATTCAGCAGCTAAAGAGCAGCTAGATGGTGCAGACTAAATCAGAGCGGAATAGGAATAACGATTGTGTGTTACAATTGTCGTCAGGTCACCAGACACATGACTCCAAATGAATGAACAAAAAACAGCTCAGCAGATGAGCTGCTATGTATTTAACATTCAATTAGCCTCCTTGGACCAGGGATGTTTGGTTTAAATACGCAAGGCAAAAAACATGACAAAATGTGTTTTGCCATAGTGTTAAACCATCCTAAAAAGATGTAAATTTTCAAATTTCAATTCCTCCAACATGAAACATCCAGAGATACAGACTGTTGTTTGTGTAATATAATTCACAATATTCTCATAATTCCATAATCAAAGTACATGTAGATGCAAACTCACGGGGCCGACAATCTACTTGGTAAAGATAGAGAACATATGCCATGACCTGCCGCACCAGCCAGATAAATACTCTTGCTGAAGTGTGAAATTAAAAACATGGCCACAATGTTATCTGTCCACACTTACAAATGGTGCAGCCAATGTTTAGTCAGGGTATCATCATAGTATGGTAATTCACTTCCTTTTTCTCTATTTGCTTTTTGTACAGCAATATTTATTTGGAGCTTGGGCAAATATTAATGTAGTTATGCTAATAGTATTTCAATCAGCAAACATATGGACACTGGCAAAACTCCCTCAGAAATTATAGATGAAAATAATCTGCATTTCTCCAGTTTCCCCTCAAAATTGGAGCTGTCAGTGGTTCCTTCAGCAAAAGTGATAAAAGAAATATATATATATAAATTCCTCCAAGCTATCAATGGGAGATAATGTCTGACGCTAAATTACTCATGCACCAGTGTGATCCTGCTCATTAGATGGACTTAATAGGAGGGGCAAGTCAGCAACAAACAGCTTTCAGCCTCTAATTATTGATGGAAAGGAGGATGGCAAAAAAATCAACAGCTCAGTTTTTAGCTTTTGGCTGTGTAGCTTGACACCGTTATCAAAATGGGCAATTCAATTCAGTGGAAACTAATATGCAGCCTCTTTGTTTCTCACAGCCACATTTGATGAGAGTTGTATATGGAGGAAGGCTTGTACATGGCGTCTGTCTGTTAAAAAATGGGATCCAACATATTTGTAAGCAAACTGTATCAGAAACCTGCTATACCAAGTACAAACAGTTCTTATCTGAGAGCTGCATGAGAATGGACAGAAGAGTGACAAGAAAAGAGAGATTAAACAGAGGGAAAGCGCAGAACAGAACTGCAGTGCGTCACCATGCATGATTTTTCATATTCATATCAAGTTCCCTTTCCATTAATTTTGAGACTATTGGTGTTGCCACACTGAGATACCTTATATGAAATCATCTTCTCCCTTCATGCCTCAGTGGGGGGCTGGACACATATTTCTGCTGCAGCTGCTCGCCATGACGGTTAGTCGAGCTCTACTAAGACCTAATGCAGCTACAAGCTTTGGGCTGTACATTAACAACACCTTAAGACTGGGCTGATGAAATGTTGCAGGTCACAGCACCCTATAGGTCCTTCGAAAATGGAAAAAAAAAAGGTCTTCGAACCTGAATCTTTACTTACCGTTTTGACTTTGTGTTATCTTAGCTATTGCAAGTGCTATATCGTAGGCAACTGGACTTTCAGTTCAGTTTCAGTTTCTTGAAGATATTTCACCTTTCATCCAAGAGGCTTCTTCACGTTCTAACTCACTTATAGAGTCGTTAAGGATATGTGTGAGCTCTGGGTTTCAGAATCATTAGGACCACTTGTAGAGGTTGTTTTGTCTCCTCAGTTTACAAACCTGTGCAGTCCTGGCTGCACTGAACAGCATGAACTACATTACTCTGATTATGCCTGGGTGTTTTGTTCTCTGGATGGACACGTTTCTGCCTCAGTGTGATGCTAGCTTTAAAGTGAACTGGAATATGATGTTTATTAAAAATCCTCCTGAGTTTCTTGAATATCCCCGTGACATTAGGAATGACGATGTTGTTACATTTTTCTTTCTTCTCGTCTCTGTCGGCTCTGGATCTTTTGGAAGTTTTGACAAAGGTCCAGTTTGGGTAGCCACAGGTTTTTAGCGCTACCCTGATGTGCTTCTGTTCCTTCTCCTCCCCGACTTTCCTTGTAGGAATGGTGGTTTAGGGTTCTGAGGAACCCCAGCTTGTGCTCCAGTGGGTGATGAGAGTCAAACAATATTGATTCATGTGTGTAGGTTTTCTGTACACCTCAATGTTGGGGCTTCTGTCTTCTTCAGTGTGTACTGCACAGTCCAAGAAGGGAAAACTGTCTCCTGTGACATCGTCCCACCTGAACTTGATGTTATTGTCCACAGCATTTATATGATCTGTGTAGGCTTCCACTTCCCTTGTTCGGATCTCAACCCAGGTGTCATCCACATACCTGAACCAGTAGCTAGGAGCACGTCCTATGAAGGTAATCAAGGTTCTGCTCTCAACTACTTCCAGATGCTTCCCAATATTGGGAACGCCAGTGAGCCCATGGCACAGCTGTGCCTCTGTCTGTAGACACTTTCACTGAACTGGAAGTCAGTGGTCATTAGACAGAGGTCAAGTAAGGCACAAATGTGGTTTGGATCGAAGTTGATTCTGCTGGACAGAGTGCTTTCCTGTAGCTGGCATTTCCTCACCATCTTTTCCACTTCTTGAGTAGGAAAACATGTACAAAGCGGGGCGACATAAAAAAAAAATTAAAACATTGTTTGTGTCCAGTGTTATCTTCCATCTTCAGGATCTTCAAAAAAAAGTATATCCTGGTTGCCATACTGAGGCAGAAACATGTCCACCCTAAGGACAAAACCAGGCAGAAACAGAGCAATGTAGTTTATGCTGTGTTCAATGCAGCCAGGACTGCACAGGTTTGTACATTAGGGAGACAAAACAACGTCTCCATAAACATATGGCACAACACAGCAGGGCAACTCCTCAGGTCAAGACCCTGCTGTCCACTTGCATCTGAAGGAGAAATATCCTTTCTTTGAGAACAACGTCTTGGCCAGAGAAGACAGATGGTTCGAAAGAGGAGTTAAAGAATCCATCTATGTCAAAAGGAACACACCTACAATGTAGTACTGAGTCCCCTCTCCAAACAGCTTAACAACCATTCACAACTGGGTTCATGAAGCCCAAGAAAACCACATGTGAAGGCCGGTTAAGTCAACGACCCAAAAGTGGTTCTAACGACTCTAAAACTCACATGTCTTCTTAATGACTCTGCAAGGACACTCCCACACAGAGTTTACACATGATGAAGTTCAGTCTTGGGTGCCCTTCCAGTACCCTTTCTGGGTGCTGTACAGGTGGTGCCCTTTTTATTTTTATATCCTGAGTCCACCACTGCCCACAGCCATTTTTCTCTGTTTTCTCTGCTCATGTAGCACAGGTCTCCTAAATAGTTGTGTCTTCCTACTGCATAGACAGCCCAGTTTTATTCAAGAGCCATATTTTGAAGAATTGAAATACTTCTTAAGAGCTACACTACTCCCTACACTTTAATACTGCCTGCCATAAAAGCTTGATTAAGTAATGTCAGAAGGTTGAGAGGACTACTCTATTTTGAATGGGTTTTTATTGCTTTTAGGTAGTAAAAAGGTTGTCTTCTTTACGAATAGATTGTATCTAAAGGTTTGCCAGCAAAAACAAAATAACCTAATGTTTTATAAATGGACAATACAATGCCATAGAACGGTTTAACCTAACTGATGGCTGGGCAGCTGGACTTCACATCTAAATCGTAACTGGTTCAAGTTTCAGTGTGAAGTGAAATGATGCCTCTAATAAGTTGCAATTAACAGGTGTGTTGCTTTGGCAAAACTTCTCTAAAACGTAAAATAGAAAGTCAGTCGAGGTTATAATGTAATCGGATCATGGAATATCAACTGGATGCACTATGGACTGACACATTCCGGTTTAAATCCATTTAATCTTACCATTGAGTAGCCTACAGATGGCCCAAAGAAAAAGTGGTTCCCACTTGATGAAGCCACAACGACCAAGACGTGTACCCATTGAGACGTACCCCCATTCTGAGTCTCAACCTCCCTGCTTCCTGGACAGTTCAGCCAATCCACACTAAACTCAAGCCCCCCTCTTCACCCAGCAACCTCAACCGCTCCTTTTCCTTCATCCACCAACCTCGACCCCTTTCCCATCTCCCAACGACCCCGACCCCTCTTTCGTGTCTTCTCTAAAATCTTCTACAAATTTAAATAAACTACTGTAACCTTAAATTGAGGCGTGGTCTTGTTAGTGAATGTTCTCTTATTTCTGCTGCTGAACTTAACACATCACTTCATTGATTGGTGGATCTGCGCTAAGTTAACCCACGAGTAGAGTAATGTAGTCAACCAATTTGGTATGCAGATTAGACAAATGACTTCCAATACCTTTTCCTTGGGCCACATATTGTAAACGATGAAATGTGAGTCATGGCTAGCACGATGGCAGATGAGGACCATGTGCCAAATAGAACCATGCTTAATGCCATATTGTGTTTAAATGCTGTAGACTACAAGGCATTTCAAAGTACAGAAACATAAATCACAATTCATGCAGTTAAAGAGATTGTCATATTTTCTTTTGGCCAGATTGAATGTCATTAAGTTGATTGCAAATTTCTGAAGTGGTGTGTACCCAACCCAATCGCCACAATAAATGTTAGCTTAGTACGTTTCTGGAAAACCACAGATAAGTTAAAACTTGATGTTTCTTCATGTTGCAACTTTACATTTGTTAAGGTTGAACTTTCAAAACTCAGGGCTTATGCTCTGCTTTTGTTTATGCACACAAAACAATTGAGTTAAGAAAACATCATGGTTTGGCTTACAAATACCAAGTGGTTGACCCCACTGCATTGCAATCCCTTCTAAGATAAATCAATTCATATGAACAACAGTGGCTTCTTTTGTAACAAGTGGCAGCAAACTTGGAAAAAAATGCAATACCTTAAATGTGTGAAAAAAGAATAATCAGTGCTGTGCGGAGAGTGCAGTCCTACTACTTATCCTGCTACTTTTGCACTTCAGTGTCAACTTCTCAGTCTTCAAAAGTTTGCCTCATTTGTTTGACTCCTCAGATGAATACCTCTGTTATTCCCTCTGTGTTGCTCCTGTCTGCTTATCTCCTTTTCCCTTTCCAAAAAAATAAATAAATATAAAAATAAAGCCTTGATCACTTCTACCTGACACAGAGCACAGGCAGCCATTAGTGCTTGCTCCTTTTCTGTGCGTGACTCCTCTCTGTTACCTCTTTATTTCCCAGAGCAATGGAGGATCTGTCTCTCTCGCCGGCCCTGGACAGAATACTGCAGAGCATTGCAATTTCACGCCCTCACAACAGATAAATCTTTCTGCTTGGCTAGCGATGAATCTTCCAGGGCTGAGTGGCCACACAGTGTGGCTGTTGCACCTGACGTTGGAGAGGCTGCACCCTTTGAAACGTGGGATGCACCTGTGTTGCTTGGAAATCCCTTTTTATGTGCATGCCATCTTGGGAAAACATTTGAGAAAAAAGACGGGCCATGGAGGAACAAGTCAGGTGGTAAATATACATCTTATTATAAGTAAATCAAAAAAGGCTGAATTTAATTAGCAGAAGAAACTTAACTGACCACATTAATGTGGCTTTGTGGTCAGGTGCACATCACGCAACACACACTAAACTATCAAAAAACATCATACTACGTGTTATGTTTTTGTATCTTTTGTATTAAATTAATCTCCACAAACTCTCACTCTATATGCACAACACAGACTCTGTGATGACATATCTTTAACCTTCAATAAATGAACCTTTAGTTTCTATCCAAACTGGCTTTCAACCTTCTTCCATACCCCTCAATCATCAGATGCTATCCCACTGAGCGTGCCATGACAATGGGCTGCCTATGGAGCAAGACACAGGCGGAATATAAATGGAGTCTGGCTGGCCTGAGCCACGCTACTCTTCATCTCTCATTTCCCAAATGTGAGCCTCTGAGAAAGAACGTGCCCAACCCTAGACTGACGAAGACATCCTGTGGCAATGCTTTGTAAGTATTCCCTGCACACTTCTTGGACTCTACCCAAACCTGTGGCTGTTGAGAACGGTGGTGCACGGCAAATAAAATAACATTGTGGCAGAGAGGAGAAAGAAGAGTATTCGAAATGCATGCAAATCCTCTGTCAACAGAATGATTGGATCATGTGGGTTTTCTTGCTGCTCACTGTGAGCAGCACTATGCATATACTCCAATATCACTATGGTTCATCTTACTGATTGAATCCCACTCAGTTGCAGCAACATGCAACCACACAAATGCAGTCAATTTAAAGGTGCACTATGTAGTTTTAGGGACGGAATATTAATCAGAAGAGAAAGATCTGCATCAACTGTGTTTGTTACATCTAAACAAACTAAATAAACACACTTTTTTTCATGACTGAATAAACAAAGTGACCCTAAAGGACAACACAATTTCTCTGTTAGTTTGTTTATATTTGGCAGAACCTGCCACCTTATTAGTTTCAAACAATGTTCTGTGTTATGACCTCATTAATATTGTTAATATTATTGGCTTAATTTTCTTCTCCAAAACTACACAGTATCCCTATAAGTTGTGTGACAAAAAACATTTTTTGACACTTGGCTTTTTTGAGAATGGCTTCTGGCAATACTTTACTGTGCCATAAACTGAGCTTTCCGTGGTTCCAGCTCATTCAGATCAGTCTTTGACATTTTTTGGTGAACTACCAATGTTAAATATTTGATGCAGGGACAGTCTTCAGTGAGCTCTCCGAAATGCTCGTTTTCTTTACAGAGCAAACATGATCT
This sequence comes from Diplodus sargus, assembly GCA_903131615.1. Classification (NCBI taxonomy): domain Eukaryota; kingdom Metazoa; phylum Chordata; class Actinopteri; order Spariformes; family Sparidae; genus Diplodus; species Diplodus sargus. The sequence continues at coordinate 3,526,370 of CAEMYA010000074.1, read as the reverse complement.
GCGATTTAGGATCAGTTTTGTTGATTTCCAAGGTAAGAATCAGCCTCATATCAACTCCACGTTATATCTCTCTTTCGACAGGATGCGTGTCTCCTTTGGCTTCTGGCGTGGGGAGGGCTAAAAATGATGCCACTGTCCTAGAGGTTCCTTAAATAGTGGCACTCCGAAGAGAAGCGAAAATCATTTTCGGTGCCCTGATCAGAGTAGGTCGAGGCATGTTATGGCAGCTTTGACCCACACGTGCTGCGACGCAGACTAAAACACGAATCCCTGAACTATTGATCGTCTCGGAACTGGTGCACATCCTGCAAATTACATTAGCCGGGATGTGTGTGGAGCGTTGTTTCTCCGGCGCGCTTGGCCGACGTGTTGAGCGTGTAAAATACTGTGCAAGGTCCCCGGAGGAAGCCATGCGATGTTCACCATGAGGAATAGCACTTCTCTCGCACTACGGTTGCCAAATATCTAGATTTCGATTATATTTATCAAAAGGTCTGAGATGGCACCTGCGCGTAACGGGCTCCAATAAGAGCGTTGTTTTGCATGTAACATCTGCTGTGTACTCACAGTGGATTAAGATGTCCGACTTAACTTCACATAATGTAATTAAATTCCAACAGCCTTAACAATATATATTGATGAATATTAAAACAATTTTTTCCTTACCTCACGGGCACACCCGCTGTATTCCAAGTGCACCAAAGGTCATTGCGCAAATATTCAAAGGACAAGATGTGGGAGTGATGAGAAGTAGGTTAGACTGCACAATACCTAATCCTGTTCTTAGTGTCCTTCAGACGTCGTCAACCCTCTAATCTTCAAAGCGAGAGGGGTCGGAGCTTCCCGGGCGCGCAGAGACTCCGGTTTTAATCTCAACGCTGCCAGTTTGTGCGTGTGGCTCACTTTCTCTTGCGCAGACCCGGTCACACAAAGTTCTCCGTGTTTATTACACTGATGCAGGCGACCCTGCACAAAAATGTGAGCGTCTCCGAGCAAAAACTGCGGGAGAGGTCGGCTCGGTAATCAGCGATGAAGCCTGTTTACCATTCCCGACAGGTGGCAAGTCCGACCAACCACCCGCTGAAAAGATTCACACATCATCTAGCGGGATGTGGAGACGACCGAAGCCATAAAGCGATCCTCCGGGCAGATTTAACCCATTAGCGGTGTCGCCCCCCCACCACACACCATCTTTTCTTGCGCTCTGGCGCCACCCAAAGTTGTGCCTGAGTTGCAACCACAAGCAGGGGTTCCCAAATGTCTCCACGTCCAGCAGCGTCATAACCAGATTTAGGCCAATTTATACGATTTGGATTTAGAGACACACTCTCAGAGATTATTTTTGTTGAGTTATATCATTTAGTGCCGGATTTGGCATCTGATTTCATTCTCATATTGCTATTCTGTTCAGAGCATCAAATGAATTAAACATCACTGAGATGGAACTAATCCAAATCCCTCTGGAGCCCCAACTGAGCGCCCTCAATATACAGCTGGCTAGTGCTGGGAGCTCATGGGCCAAATGCAAAAACAAAAACAAAAAAGATCAGAATGTATGGTATGGCCAAGATTTGGGATTAAAATGGTCATTATGAAAACCAAAGAGCATTTACTGCAACTGCATGCAGCATATAAAATGTAAAGAAAATGGATGGTACAGAAGGTAACAACTAAATTGAAAAACAGGTGTTTACACTGTCACCTCTGGTGTCATTATTTTAATCAGGCTTCATCACTGGACTGTCACACCCACGGGCTCACCTGTTCTCAATACCCTAATGAGCTCCACTGCATATAAACCTCTATTGTGAATCAGTCTCTCTGACTGTTATCACCATTTGCCTGCCTTTTTTCCCTGTTAACCCTGCTGATGAACCCTGTTTTCACTTCTGTTTGGGGTCTCAGGCTTCAAAGCTGTAAAGCAGTATTAAACACAATGTATTCTTATCATCATCTTATCATTCATTAGTCTATCTCTGTGCCTTGAAGTACGCATCCAAAATCCCAAATATTTTTATTTTGATAGCTGTTATTTGATTTTTAACTTGAAATGCTTAAAAGTTAAAGGTCTAATAGGGGGTTGGACAGCTCTGGTCTTAACTACAGACATACTGAAAGTCAGTGTTTTTATATCTTGGTTTTGGCCAGCATGCTTTTCTTGCTCTTTTGATCCGCAATCCTCTGTGCAGTGGAAGATACTTCACATATGTCACGGTGTATCTCACAAATACAAACAGAGTCGAGATAGCACAAACATTTCACGGCTCATTTGACAGGATGAACGCATTGACAGATGCAGGCACATTTAAGTGTAATTACTACATTCTTTGTACTCCAAATGTCTGTGCTTAGGCTGCAACAGATATAAGAGCAAGAGGGTCAAAGTTCAAGGCACGTTGTCATGACAAAGTAGTATGTCTAAATTCCTCTTCTTCTTCTTCCTCTTATCCTTCTCATTCTTCTTCTTCCTTCTAAGGTGGTTGGCAGGATGGTTGAAACAGACTCTATAAACACTCCTCCAGAAAAGCACAGAAAAATGTATATCTACCCAGGAATATAATGCCATTACACTGAGTTCATGTTTGAATAAGAAGTAAATATATTTTTAGTGTGCTGTGTTTGCAAGTATTGAGAATCTGCATAATATCCAACCGTCAGACGGGACTGAAAAGATCAGTCGTGATCGGTCTGTTTGTTTCTGTCATTACTTTAAATCTCACTAAGCAGAGTGAAAGCACCCGCGGTGTCAAGTGCATTAGATGTAAGTGCTGAATCTGCACATGAGGCTGTATAACATAAACTGCCAACATGTGAAGTCTGTCCCATTTTCATCCCCACACTGATCTCATGTAAGCTCTGTTGTGCAAATTCCAAACTTCCAACCTGGTTGAATGCAAATGCATCAGCAGGTTTTTTTCTTAAGTCTCAGCTCTGTGTTTTACTGCGAAAGAGAAGATTAGCCATAAACCTGAATCTAAATCCAGTTTGAAATGAGACGGGTCACAGCTGGGATCAAAAATCATCTGTAAAAGAAAAAAAGACTCACGTACCAGAGGAAGAAATCTTTAACATTCCCTGCAATTTTAAGGTTGTGTTCTTCCAGTTCAAAACTTCTAATGTATGCTATTCTAATGTTATGCTGCACTCATTATGTTATGCAACTCTGATCCAATTATTCTACATCCATAAGCACTGACCCTGTTGATAACTGTGTCATCTACACCAATAACATCACAAGTGTGGAGAGGGCAACGGTCAAATGGCCTCTCCACATTAGGTCAGAAATACCTTGTTATGAATATGTATGCAGTGAACAGTGTAAAGAAGCTTGAGAGAGCTTCTTAGAGAGTTCATCCTTGCAATTTTCATTTTGTCAGCATTACCAGCCTCTGGCCAAAATGTATATTTTTATTTCTCTTTTCGAAAGAATGGAAGGCAAATTTGTATCAGACACTGGTGTAAAATACAAGTTTCAGTTGTGTCCTTTGATGGCTTCTTAATGCTCAGGGAACTGCTTCCTCTGTTGATGCTGCTGAATTCTTTCTGCTCGTTCTGCAATACAATTAGCAGACGAGATATTCCAATTTAGTCTAACGCTGTGGAATGAAATATGACAGGTTACCATTTTGCGTAATTGGTTTCCATGGTTGCCGAGCACAAACAATCTCCTTAGTATTATCCTACTCTGGATATCGGGGGCATTTGTGATAAAGGTCGATTAATAGCAGCGATATAATAAGGATAGATCGGACCAGGAACGATCCGATGGCAGATTAATTGGCTGATCGACAAGGATGAATTCACAGATTCCTGAAGAGACTTGACTCTATTTGTCCTCATCACAGGGCTCTGAGTAGGTCAGTTGATGTGTTTGGAATGTTCTCTCCTCTGTGTATTGCGGACCATTTGTTATTACTCATATTTAAAAAACAACTCAAAGGCAAACGAAAAACAATTTACGATGAGTACATGATCTCTGAATTTGGTAGAAAGAAATGATAATGCTTAAACATAAGTTCTAATTCATAATGAAATAAACAACAAAATACAAATAAGCCAAACAAATGTCATAGCCCTAGGTTTCTGTTCTGTTTATTTCTTGTTTTATGTTGAAAGTTTATCCTCATGTGTTATAGTTTACATTCAACTTCCTGTCTTCCTGTCTGTTTTTCCTGCTTTCCTATCTCTGTACACCAGTGTTTCATTTTGTAAGCCCGTGTGTATTTAAGTCTGCATTTTTCTTTTAGTCTATGTTGGTTTGTCTCAGTAGCACAGAATGTTAAAGGATGCAACATTCTCTGATCATGGGTGGTAGTTTTAACAGGCAGTTTTAATTGATTATTTTAATGAATAAAAAAATCTGAGAATTTAATAAATTACATATTCCTTTACATAACTCAAAAACAATTCACAGAAGTGCATAAAAACACCACTGTAGAATTGGGGTATTGTATCTGTCTGGTAAACATTTACAATACCTAAATGATGAACTACTCCATGTTTCAGAATCATAATCAGCTTTATTGGCCAAGAATGTGTACATGTAAAATTGATTCCAGTTTACATATTGCTCTGTGATTTACACATAAATAGCCATTCAGTTAGAAATGAGGACGACAACAACTGAACGAATACATCGAAAGTTCAAGAATAAAGGATGGTGAATAGCACAGGACATAACTATACGGTAGCATGAACTGTAGTTTGCAATATAAAGGGACTAATACATAAAATACTACTGTATCTGTAAAAAAATTCTTTCATGGTCACACAATCTTATAATTGCATTGAGAGGGTCAAGAATGCTTTGAGTATTTCTTTCAGCAAAAAACAAATAATGTAATGTACTAATTTGTCATAGTGTTATACACCAAAACAAGGATAATATCATCAACATCATGAGAGGGAAATGACGAATCTACTACGTCTCTATAAATGTCACACACTGTTAAACTAATATAAGCACAACCATGCTCTTACTTAGGCACATCTAATGCACAGATGTAATATAATAACCATGGCAAGTTTTTTTCTTTTTTCCATAAATACAATATATAGAAAAATGAGTTGTGAGGTTTAAAGCAAACACAAAAAAACGCATACTGTACTGCCTTGTGGCCTTGACAACTTTAACTTGTGTATGTTTTGTAGTCCATCACAAACAATCTCCAACAAACATAGCTGTCATTTGCCAAGAAAATACAAATTCTCTTCTGTGACATTATTGTAAAAGTACAAAAAGCAGGAAGAGGTGTTGTATGAAACAGGTGACTAATGAACCTTTATCTCAACAAATGTGCGACTGTGTGAGATGTCTACCATCTGTAAACCCCTGCGGTGGCAAGAGATTCTCGCTCAATTTAGTGTTAGGAAAAGTGAGGAGCCCTTCAGCGATGGACACTATCTACTGCGTGACAGTATGATTGAAAATGTCCCAAAAAAGGCCTGCTTGATGTTCCACTATGTCTGAAAGATTAGTGAATTTCAGGTGGGAATGTTATTAGGGATTAAAAGCCACATTTGAATCTGAGACAGGCATTAAAGCAGCTTATGCTTCTCTACACAAACTAAATGACTAAGCTCAACACCAGTATTGAATGTAATTAATCACCGGGTAGAAGCTGGAGAAACCTTATTATGCAACACAGGCTACATTTCATGAAAATGGTCCTTGAGGTGTCCTTTATCGATTCTTTGGTAGGTTGGAATCATTCGTCCATAAACACTAAGCTTTATCATAATAACTCAATCCGTCTGGACCAATCAGGAGCTTGGCCAACGACTTCAGAGAAATGTTTAATCTAATTAAAATCCATTTGTGGCTGTCTGACAGATCCATTAGCCAGCAGATTTAAAGGATATAGTATTGTTGTTAAGGCACAAACAATAACAGATATTTCAAGGGGAATTAGCACTAAATGGCTCAGCACGCAGTACTTGGCTAAACGACAAATCTCGCAGTAAGCTCTCGATGAATTAAACATAAGAGACATTGAGGTTTTTGTCTGTAAGAAGTCGCTGTCCTTCCTTGTTATGCAGATAAAGATGTCAGATCTGGGTCTCTTTTACTATGCAGTAACATTTCTTGACAGCTTGAATGATTCATATGACTCCACCAGAGCCGTACATCCATCTGACTTTGAATCCAGAGCTTACACTGCTCTGTTTTGCATAAAGGATATTTCTTCCACTGACATTTTTTTTCCGCAATCTGAAGCGTTTTCACAAGGTTTCCATATACTGCAAACCTCATATTTCATAACATGTGCCCGTGTCGCCTCTGTCCTTGTTGAAGTAGCGCACACATTGATTTTTAATTAAATGTTTTTAGCTGTTTCTCAAATGTTTGTTACACATTTAAATAAAGAAGGAAAACATGATTTTGCTTTATATTAAGGTTAATTAAGCACTGTTCTTACTTTAGTAGCTGCTAATCACTGCATTAAAAAGGATATATGAACCTCAACAAGGCATTGTTTTTGTTAACTGTTAAGTGCATATAAGTCAACTGCGCATATAATCATATTATAATAAATCCATTAGAAAGTATGTAGTGATCTTAAACACACCAGAAAAAACAGGTTGATTAAGGTTTAAATCTGACACAACAGGTTAGTAATATCATATAAGAAACTCATCGGGCTTTTTATTAACATTTACAAGTGTATATAAACTATTTCGAAGTTTAAACATGTTTCTTATACATTTGAATATGAATATACTGCCCATTAATCTGAAAAAGAAAAAAAAACAAACATATTTGCGATGCTATTATTAAAGCTTATATAATCTGGAGCATCTGAGGACTTTTCAGGACCATATTACCTATAAACTAAAGCTGATTACCAGTGACAGAATATGTCATACATATTCAAGTACAATTTTGAGGTACTTGTACAATACTTAATTGCATTTTGTCCTACTTTGTACTTCCACTCCACAACATTTTGGGTGCAAATAGTATATGTTTTTTTAGTCCACCACATGTATTGGATAACTTTAGGCAGTTACTTTGCAGATTACATGCTGCATCAGGACAAAGCAGCACATTTTAGAATAATTAATTGTATTGGCAATGGGGCTAAAAAACAAAACAAAAACACAGACACACACAAAAAAACTGGTTCCAATAATCAGAATATGCTGAATATCAGTTTGAATAATCTAACAGACCAAAAAGTGGTCAAGTAATAGTATACAGTATGGACATACTTTTCATGTAAGTATATGTATAATTTATATTTACTTGTACTTATGCACATTTATCAGAACATTGATACACAACTACCTTTTTATAGCAGATTCTTCAAGACTTTTGATATTCTTTAATATTTGTATGGGTAACACTTAACATGATATCTGGTAAGTAAGACTTTTAGGTACTTTATACAACACTTCTTATACCAGGGACCTTTAAAAAAGCCCATCAATATTTGAATTAAAGAACAGTTCAGTGGCAAGTTATCACACACTGCTTGTAATTTTCCATAAAGTATTAATATCTTGGACACTGTGAACATGACACAAATCACTATGTGACACATTTAGTTGATATGCCAAAAGTGAGCGTTCACTGTGTTGTGCATCACACGCTTTTCTGAAACATCTTACTGCAGGTGATTCCACAAGTTCTTTTATAATCAGTCAATTAACTATTTAACCTCCCAGGAAGCCCTCTGCTTGGCATGCATGAGGCAGCACACATGTTAGGATGGATTTTGGAATGAGGATCTGGTAAAGCAAGAGCCTGGCCAATGACAGGTGGTTGCCAATCACTGTGTGTTGATGGCAGGTGGTAGCCAGTCATGAACATACCAACTGATTTGGCACCACATTTCACATTGTTTACAAGACAACTGTCACAACCAGAGACAGGGGGGTGACAGAAACAGCATGGCAGATATGTCATGGAGGCAGCCATTATTTTCAGCCATCATTTACAAGTGAACAGCCCAACATGATTATCATAAAACAGATGAGTTAATCAGGAAAATTGAAACTAACAGATGTAATACGGATGTAATGGTCAGTGAATTAGGGGAAAACAACTAAATAGAATTGATCTATAAACTAAAACTGGAGGCAAGAAATCTCTTCTTAATTAAAATTGAAATGACAGCCTGTCTGAGAGAGACACAGTTTTATGAACTCAGTTAAACTGCTCATATAATGAGGCATTCTCGAAATTCCCTGGTTATCCTGAAAGCAGTCATAAGAATTGAAACACAGCTTTTTTTAATTCGGAAATTGGACTGAGTAAAAATAGTTGAAATTACATTTTGCACAGATGGTTAAAGGGCTCTAGATGAATATGAATATTTGGCAGCCGCTTCTGATATGTAAACACAGACTTTGTAAGTATATGTTTAAGTGCTGGGTACACTGCAGTCAGAAGTCAGAAGCATTCTAATCAGCCCTTACCAACTTCAAAAGTTCACAACTCACATGAATACAACAACAATTGCATTTTTCCCCCCACTGAACCAGTCAGCCAGCCAACCATTAAGTACTGAATAAGATTTATAATTGTCTTATAAGGTAACTCTCCCCTTATATATTCCCCTTATAATCAGTACATTTAATAAATGGTTTAAAACACATTGCAATGAAGTGGTTAATAGATATGAGGATATAATAGTTCATTAACACAACATTATGTCACTTTTTTTTTACCTTAGAATAACCCAACTTCAGTGAGAGCATAGGATCACGCTGTTGTTTTCTTCAACATAGCAGTTTTCAACATATAAGATTGTTATGGCGTCATGAGTTTTGATTGTAGTTAGCACCTGACAAATTGTTACAGACCAAAGGATTCGAATTTACAACAGTGGTGTTGCACTCAGAGACTGTGGGGAGGGCGCCAAATCACACAAAAAGCCAATTTAGACACAATATTGCTTTAAAGTCTTTTTGAAGACCTACAATGCATTAATTTCTGGTGTATAGCCATTAGATATAACTGGCTATACACATAGCTTGTTCTTAACAAAGAACATTCATAAATGTTAAAAAAACAACAACTTTAAAATCCATGTTGGACAAGCAGGACATCCACACTGTTTGGATTGTTCAGAATTATGGAACATTTAAATAAGATAACCTTATCTTATCAAGAAACTGCTTGCTATTACCTTATTGTGTATAATAACGCCTTAACAATTTTTACGCACAGATACAATTCCTAGGTTAAGGTTGGGGCTAGAATTTGTTTATAATGTCCTGTTGTGTTTTCTATTTTGTTTAAAAATATTTAAATATGAAAACAGTTTACTGTGTGTTGATTAATCATCTGTCTAACACTTACTTAAATATATTTACAACTACATCATACAACAGCAATGGTTGCTGAAGAAGGAAAATTATGGCATAAATGCTTTCGTTTTCAGAGTCATTACAGTATCGTGGATTACTACTTCATTACAGAATACATAAAGCATGTTGATGCAAACTATTGCAAATTTGTGTTGCTACGTGTTGTCACCTTTGTCACATTGTCTTTAAGACTGTGTGTCCTTGTTTCGTATAATAGAGGGTAATTAAAAACAATCAGCAAGTCCACCGGTGTCATGTGTTGTGAAGTGATGTATGTTTGGCACACCATGATTGGTTGATGCCTTTCCTTCATTATGCAAAGGTCAGAAAAACCCACCTTGTAATAAAAAAATACATTGCGTTTACGCTATGTAATATTTAGTTTCTGTGTAAAAGAACTCAGGACAAAAATAACAGCCTGAAAAAAATATTGAGGTGCAAATTATTCACACAAATGAATGAAAAGCCCCTAGTGTGGAGAGGCCTTGACACTTCCAGGAGCTCTGTGAGGTTGAGATTATTGCAACCCAGTGCAATGTCTTGTAATGAAAAGTGAGCTTGTCTTTGATTCCAGGGCTCATGTAATTCATTTTGCAACAATTATAAATTATGCAGTGGATGACATATGATGTGTCAAATACGTGCAATCCATAATGTAACTATTATTAATAATGAACGGAACTCAAATTCAATTGCAATCTAAGAAATGTATATTGTTGGATGACTGGCCTGATACCAACACATGTTAAGTTGTAAATGCAATTTTGTATCTAATTTAAATTGTTAAAATAGGGACAATCTCACCTCAAAATCCTCCTTGTGATGAGATGAGACCCTCAGCACTGCCAATAGAAGCAACAGTTACAATCATATGATACAGTTACTGAAACTCAGATTAAAAAGATTAAAACCTTAAATGGAAACCTCTGCCAATCATGCAAAGTGTGATGCATTAGACTACTCATTTACACCAATCCTCCATGAGAAATCTCTTTGGTGCCAGTAGATCCAAAGCCTGCCCTTTCCCTGACTGGTCAGTCACAGGCCTCTGGATCTACTGGAGGAGCCAGGGGACTTGGATTTCTAATATTGTGGCACATTAAAGGCTCTAAGGACAATGTCTCTGTGTACTGCTGCCAGCTAGGCAGGGTTTGGCAGTAAAGAGATTATTTGTGCATGGGATGAGATCCATGAGAATGACATTAGAGTGATATACCATTTGGAACATAGACTCAAAGTATACAAGTTACAAGTAACAGCACTTGCGTGTATGCACAGAAAAACCTGTAAAGAACTCTAGGCTTTACTAAGGGCTAGTGCACACTGTAAGTGCAGTCTTTAAATCTGGGGGTATATATATATATATATATATATATATATATAGTGTTTCACATGGTATCTAAAAGGAAATATAGGCTTAAGGAAAGGCTGTTTGAAGCCACCACCCACTGGTGAGCTTAGTTTAGCACAAAGAATGGAAACATGCAGAACGGCCTTTAAATATTGTTGTTTTGATCAGCCATCACCCTTTCAATACAGTTACATACATTTCCTTTCAGTTCACTGTTGTTTTTTTATTTAAGCAACTGAAGCTCAATGTGTCCTTCTGTAACCATTTATAAACAGTTCATTGAGAGTAGGTGTAAGTCCACTACCTGATTTTAACCAAGTTTTTATTTTTCAATTCCAAGCTCAGTGTGGGTTGCCGACCACTTCAATTTGCCCAGCTTGGGCACCGCCTTAGTTCAAAATGCTCAAAACTGCTATGGTCTTGGTAAAAGTACCCGTCTTTATAACTTGTGGTCAAAGAAATCCAGAGCCAATCAATACTTGTTTTATGCACAACCACAACAGCTCCGGCTGAATAGCAGCTCGAGGCAGGGTGTCAATCTCAGGGCTCAGCATGCATTGGCTCCTGTAGGGATTTTACCAAAAGATTTTGCCATCTTTCACATGTTTGCTGCAGTAACCATCCAGAAAGTCCTGATTAATGGACCACATTATTGTTTTCAAAAACAGACTGAAGGAGATTGATAGCTTTTACTTTCTTTTACTTTTGCCAGTAGTCAACCATGGGACCAGACTGTGGTTAAGAACTGAATAACAGCTCCAAAGCTTCACTAAGCAGGTTTTCTGGGCAGGTTTAATGATAGGAGACCCCGAGCAGACCCAGAACACACTGGAGGGATTATACATGATGCCTGTGAAACATCACAGGCATGAAAGGTGCAGCAGGAGCAGTGGATGAGGCGAAGGAACATGCAAACAAGGTAAACCTGTTTTTTTTTAGGTTTTTTTTATCAGATTTGACTCACCACCTGTGGCTCTAATGTCACATGGTCACATTCTCACACTCTCTTCTGCAGATCGGCCATGTTGCACCAACATGTTTCCACAGTACCCCAGAACAGACGAAGCAAACATGAATTCTAATGTAGAATGTAATTCTAATTGTTCTGATGTAGAGTAGTATTTTTAGACATTCTAATTGGCCACGGTAGAGGAGGTTGAGGCGAAGGGTGTTCATTTGGTTGCAGTCAGCCGCCTTTCTTCTAAATACCACTAAATCCTACACATAGACTCTGGTCATCTGTGCTTAAGTACATTCATTTTATGCTTTACTTATACTCCACTACATTTAAATTTAGTATACATTTACAAGCTAGTAACTTGTGCTTTTCAAATTAAGATTTTACGCATTTTATATGATCAGTATATCTTACAATATGATGCATTATTATGGATGAAACTACCCAACATTATATGAAGTGTATACAATCAGCTCCACTGTGACCAACAAAGTTACATTTATGTTCTGCTTCCACATGAATTCATCAATAGTGATCCAACACGGTCAGGGACCATGCTGCAAATTCAGGACTTTTACGGTCATGGAGCATTAATATATATAGGTACTGATTCAACTACTTCCTTCACCACTAAGTAACACCTTATCGTCCCTTCACATCAAGTAAAACCTCTAATGCTTTCCATCCTAATTAATATTCTACTGTTGTAATCACTTTTGCATTCTTATATTCCCACTGAGTGTTGAAGTTACTAACCTGGTGGCTTGATGTACTGAAACTCCAGCAGAATCCAGAAAACCCTGTGTGTATGTGTGTGTGCTGTACTGTCTCCAGAGAGATTTGATTTATATCCTGCCTCAGTCTGTTGTTTGGCATCTTCTCACTCCCTGCTACCCTCTGTCCCCCAGAGTAGGAGCGAGCCAGCCCTTCCCATCAAAACACATCATTTCCATGCCAGTGCTCTGACACAGCCACATACAGTCGGGCTATCCACTTTTAAATTAAACTAGATTATCAACAACAATGGCGATCTATATTTAAATAGATCACCATGCATGCCCTCTGTTTATGCACAACACTGCTTTGCTGTCAAAGTCATATCTCACTTGTCGCAGAGGCTGACTGTGATCTGTTTTTTATCGATCAAACACAGTAGGATCGAGGCCTGTGGCAAATGCATGCACAGCTGGAACAATCATTCATCCTGAAGAAGACAATTTAATATTTGTACACTAATGATGTGGGCACAGTGGCCCAGCCTGGAGTCACACAAGCATGAATGTCAGTGCCAATGCTAAGGAGTTAAAGGGGCGTAACACTGCAACACCATCCGCAGGTGATGGCAAAGGACTAAAGATCAAATAGAATTAATGTAAAAGCCGATTAAATAAAAACAATCTTCAGGGCACTGAGACTGAACCGACAGATTTACGCGTAGGCCTCATTGCTGCTTTGCTCCAGTGATGAGAAGGAATCAACTCAGTGGTTTTGGGCTGTTTCTCAAATCAATGCCTTTTAAAAGGTTTAGACAAGGCACAAAAAGGCACCCAATTTTTTTTCAGTGTTTACTGTTGCTGCTATGTGACTTTCGGCAGGTAAAGTTTTTAAAGCCAAAACCTGGTGTGTGTACCGGATCGTCCAATCCAAAATAATGGCCAGAAATAGCTTGCAGTGGAGCAGGTGTGAAGCAGCGGATAAGCAGACTTATCTGCATAAGAGCAAATATACTTAAAAAAGAACACATTAGCATAGTTTTGCCTCAAAACTTAACTCTTGAAGGGAGTTGCTGGCAATGGCAAGGAGAGATTAGAAAAAAAAATAAGAGAAGAAATAAGCTTGCTTGTTCCTCGAGGCTGTTAACAACACGAGGGTGTTGTTACGGCAGCAGCGTAGCTCCCTGCAGGGCTCACAGCACCATCATTCATCTCTGATCCCCAATGAAACTGTTTATCCATTAATTTCCTCTCCATTTAATTGGCAGATAGAGGAGGCCCCTCTTTCTTCTGAACTAGCCTGCAGGTTTATTAGTCCCACCACAGTGGGCCATCTTCTCCAGCAGCTCATTCATTTCACTTTGTTGCCGAATCAGGCTGTGAACTTGATGTCTTTGCCCTTTATCTCTCGTTTTATTTTACACTCCAAATGATGATTGAATCAAGAGGTAATTAGAGAGAAATTTGCCATAAGAAAGACGTGATGTAATGCTATAGATCAGAGAGACACTATTCTGTTTGCAGAGATTGTCTTCCAGTCTTAACATTCACTGTAAAAAATGTCTGTAGAAATTACGGTAAAAAACTATCAAATAGCAACAGTAAAATACCGTAAACTCAAAAATAGTATATCACTGTAGTAAATACATTGAATTACCGTAAATCAAGAAACAGTAAATAGCTTTTAATTTTACGGTCTTACTAAGTAGAAAATACGGAATTTTACTGTGAATGTTATAAAAAGTTTGCCAAATTCACGGTAAAATATCGTAATGTCACAAGCGTGTAATTACCCTAAAATTGACGGTATCATTCCTTCTGAATTACAGATTTTTCTGGTGTTTACGTTTAAATTTACAGTACACAACCATTAAATCATACCATCATTTCTATAGAAAGTAGAATCTTAAAAAGTATGGTTTATTTAAGCAATACATCAGGACAGGCCGTGGTATGTGCTTATTATATCACAGTTAAGGGGCATTGTTTGGGCTGATGCAAAGCACTGCAATAGAAAACTATACATGTTGTATTATTGTCAAAACACAGTAAATTAAGATAAGATTAACTTTATTGTCCCACAGGAAAACATAGGCCTACAACAATCATTAGAGTTTATCATGTAGAGTTTTATTGCAACATTGTTAACACATCCTTTTTAAATAATATGGAAGCCCATTTCCACCACTTGATGAAAAAAAATTATGAAATACTGTGTCAAAGTATCTCATAATTTTTGTCAAGTGGCAGAAATGGGCATCGATAAAATAATAGTATTTTTTTTTATATCTGTCTTTTGTACAGTGAAAACACAATTTCTATTTTTATTTCATTCTTGTACATGTACATATTTTATTGTATGTAAAACATGACAATGAAAACGTTGTTGTGTTTGTTGTTGTTCCCTGTCAATAAAGCTTTATTGAATTGAGGAGAGAGACAGAGAGACAGACAGAGAGAGAGAGAGATATGACGGTGAAGTTAACGGAAGCTAGAAATTTTGAATTTCAGTTCACCGCCATTTCTGCGCGCCCACAGGAGCAGACATAAGACAGACAGACACAGACAGACAGACAGACAGACCAACAGAGAGAGAGAGAGAGAGAGAGAGAGAAGAGAGAGAGGACCGCGGAGTTAACGAAAGCTAGAAATTTCAGTTCACCGCCATTTCTTCGTACCCACAGGAGTAGAGTCTCCTCTTCAGGTAAGCACATTCACAAGTCATTCAGACTGTCCAATTAACGTTAGCTAGCCACAGAGCCACATTAGCTCTTATTCGTTGACTTTCAAGCAGAGGAGTTCAGGTAGCTATATCTTAAAAGTTGCTGGACGTGTCCCTATCTGCTTTTTGCAGAATAGAAGAGTCACTTAAAGGAGAACTTCGGTCAATTTCAACATCAGCTTTATTGCTCAAGTTACCCTTGACTTGCCAGTACCGAAAACGCGAACACTTTTGGTCCACCCCTTACAGGGCTCCTTGAACGGAGAGTTAGCATTGACAGCTAACATCGTGGGGTAACAACTTTAC
>CAEMYA010000074.1:3492664-3506150 GCA_903131615.1 Diplodus sargus | reverse complement strand
TATTGTAATCAAACTAATTAACTTACTTATACTCATCAAGACATTAACAAAATAAATAAATGGTGAAATTATATTACAAAATAATGAATAGCTCCAACAATTATTATCATTAACAATTTTTTCTTTCAATTGTTGTCTTTCTTTGTCTGGTTGCAGAGAGAGTCATGACAGTCCACAGTAAACACCTGATTGAAGACTGCTGGTGAATTTTCAGGCAGGAATGATGCCATTCTGGCAACCTCAGCTGCCAGTATTTTACCGTAAATTCTATGGAATTTTTTTTACAGTGTTCTACTCCAGCAAGAATGTGAAAGTGTATGATAAGATGGCACCAGTATAGTATGATATATATTACCATACATTTTTGTCTGACATTACTTTGTCACAGGGGTATAATGTAAGACTTATGTTGCATTACTGGGTTTTATTGTGTTTCTTTGTGTGAATAACTGCCTATTTCGCTTTTTATTCTCCCAATCATTTGTGTCATTATTTACAAAATGAAATAAAGTGAAACACGCCAACACCCCCAGAGATGTTCTGCTTGGAGAGAGAAGATACATTCAAAAGATTGAAAGTATGCACATTATGACATGTTCAAACAAGCATGTGCAACTAGCTCTCACCATTTACTACCATAAATATATTTTTTCTTAAATAAGGTGCCATGGTGGTCAACCAAAGGGGGCATGACTTCGCCACTCTATATGCTGCCTGAAATAGGGGCCCAGTGATTTGATGGCTTATACCTATATCTACATGATAGTCAGATTGACCTCAAAGTTGTGAACTAACTGATCAACATTTCCATCTGCTAGCATGTTTAATGAAACTGTTATTTAAATTATTTTGAATTGGCTTTTCCTTTCAAAACATTCAAAATGACTGTGTTAGATTCTCACAGACAGCGCATTTCACAGTCTACAGAGATAATTGTCTGATTCATCTGGTAACATGAGATTTGAGTTTCCAAATAAGGAACTGGCACAGTGGGATGTGTGGAAAAAGACAAATGTTGTAACTCCCCGAGGGAAGGCCAGCCACATCTATTAGCACCAGTCTCAGCCTAAAGAGTTACATTTCCGTGATTCATGAAAGCATGGTGTATGAGGCAGACTTGTGTTAATTTGAGAAATGAACTTTTTCGATTGCATCTTATCACCACACTGATATTATAGTGGCTTTTGTTCTTTCAATATGTATTTCTTTCAAGCACTGATAAAATCCTTTCCTTAACACTCAAACCTTTTCTTGTTTATTATTTCCAATTGCTCATGAATACACAATAAGCAAATAAAAGCCCTTCTTAACCTTTGTCCACTGCTCAAGAATGCCTTCTTATATCTGGGCTAAAGGCTGTTTGCTTGCTGTATGTGCCTGTTGTCCATTCAGCACAAAATGATAAACAACATCACAGAAGGTCATGTCAGTAAGTGAAGGAGCACAACAGGAATAGAAGGAGGTAGAGGAGAGATCGACTGTGCCATGGAAAAGCCATCAACTGTTCCCCCTCCCTCCTTCCCAGCCTCCCCTCCCATTTTCAGCTCGCTGCACTCTTTAGCAGAATTATTGATGGTGCTTGTGAGGTACAGCGGACTGGGATGAAGATGTCTCAATCCCTGGGCAGCAAAACAAGAGCTATGGCAAAGGGTGGGGCAGCGGGAGCAACAACACATGCAGTATTTATTGCTGTGTTCAATATGTGGAAAGAAGGGAAGAAAAATGGAAGTGATCTCCAGAGTAGAGCAACACAGATATTACTGCTGTTTACTGTATTAAAAAGTAAACAGTGTATTACCAGTCCTGGAAGAAGCAGACAGCTCATTTACTCTGGTAAATATGGAAATAGGCAAAAAATACTGAAATATAAGAAATATACCAAAAAGAAAATAATTATGTAGAATAGTTCCTTAAAGTGTTTTATCATTATTTTACATATTATGTGACTGGATTGTTAATACTAATGCATTGTAAGCAGCAGAATGTATAATATTTCATCATATGAATAAATGTAGTTGTGTAAAAAGTATTGAGCTGACTAGAAGGGAAAATAACCAGGTGGTTCAATCCCTGACTCTGGCTGCCTGCATGTTGAAGTGTCTTTGGGCGGGAAACCCATTATTGCTCCATCATTGTGTGAGTGGATGTTAGAATGGCTGAGCATAGAAATATCATTAGGCGCTTTGGATAGGAAGTGCTGTTTAGTTCCTGAGGAGCAGCTCAGCATGTTGCATGGCAGCCTCTGCCATCAGTGAATGAATGTCAGTGTAAATGGGTGATTGTGACAAATGTAAAGCCCTTTGAGTGGTCAGTTGACTAGAAAAGTGCAATAGAAATGCAAGGCCGTTTACCATTCATTAACAAATGGAAGTTCTCATGTAAAGGACAAGCACTTCAATACACAGTGGTGCTTAAAGCTGCGAGTTGTTGTATTTGGCCACTCGGGGTGAGTGGAAACAAGCAAAACACAAAACTGAGGAGTCAGATGAAATAGGCATCATTATATGAATTATGCAGATACAGAGTAAAATGAACAGTTCTTTGTTCTTGTGTCACCTGGTGATAATAGTCCAATATTAATGCGCCACATAGCTCTGCTTTGTCTCCACCAGCTCTAGAGGGAAACACTTGTAAACAACGGCCTGCTGTGGCTGTAGCTGACAATTGGGTAAAACCTCAAAGTCTCAAAAGTTTTCGATCCTTGCTCTTTGCCCCATGATGTGTTTGTCATTGTGGCAAGCTTGCCGGCAGCGGTGATGTGCGTGCAGCAGTGTTGAAGGAGAGATCAGTGAATGACGGCTTAGGTTTAAACGGACCGCCTAATTTGGGAGAGTGGGTGTGGTTGATCAGTGGCTGATGCTGATCTGATCAGCTGGCTGTCAGCTGACTACGGCTGGGGCTTATGACATCTCTGTCCTGCATGAATTTGCGCTATATGCTTAATTTATACAGCAGTTATATGTGTCCCTTTCCTCATCCAACGCCAAATATACATTTGTATAATGCAATATTATAAATACACAAAATCTGTGTAAATAGTTTTAACCTGCCATGTTAGGTCGCCAGAGTCATTATGAGGAATGTTTGTGCCCATATGTTCACTTTCGCGGGTTGCCTCTATAAATACCACCCCCCTCAGTAATAATTTTGCTTGCTAGCTTTAACTCGGTATGCTTGCATCATTAAATTTGTGTGGGAGCTCAGGTTTATGATCGTAACTGTCCAGGTAATTTCATAATTCACCTGTTATATCAGGTATAGTTCTTGAAGTCCAGTCTCCAGGATATAATGTTGCACTTAATGTTAATGCAAACCACAGTTGCTTCCAAGGTTTACATTTGTTGAAAACGTGGCATATCACGCTCACATTATATGCTTATTAGCTGTCAGTCACATCGGTAGGTAGAGGGGACTGAGGTGGTGTTTTTACAAGCCAAATGTCCGACTTCAAGTCACACCAGTGCATATTTGTAAGCACGCCTGGGCATATTTCTAGCTGTTTCGGGGATGAGAAAGCAGCTTTTCTTACAGGAAGTCGGACTATATCCATCTGTGACCATGGTGACCTAAACAGGTATTTTAATCCAAGTCATGATGTTTTCCTAACTCTAACCAAGTGTTTTTTGTGCTTAAACCTGAGCAGAGCAACAAAAGCCCAGTGCTGTGGCAAGAAAGAAACAGAAATTCTACCTAAAGAAACCTTAAGTTGCAACATAAAAAAATGTCCAGTTTAACTTAGTTGTCCAGAAACAACTTAGCTATCAATTATTCTGTAAGTACGTTATGCAGCATTAGCCCTTTAGCTATTGTACTACATGGGAGAAGAGCTCAAGTTTAGGATCATAACTGAACTGAGGGTGGTGATATCTACCGGATTTGCCAGAATAAACAGAGATTGTCTCAAAAGATGTCCAGGTATGAGCCTCTTCATGAAAAACATGTACAGAGCTCTAGACACCATTTTATTTGCAAAAGTGTGACTTCTTTTTTGTCAGCTGCACATTTACTCCGACTTTGTGGTTTTCAGCCAGGATCTGAAGAGAAGTTTCACTTTTTACTTCAAGGTGTTACACTTGCACAGGAGAAATGAGGCTGGCATGCAGCAAAAGTACTGGATGAGCCTTCACCACAGGATATTCACCTGGTACAAACTGTTCTGGACAGAGTATTTTATGTGTTAACAGTACCTAACAATAAAGGTCATGGTATGTTATCACATAAACACTCTTGCTAGGTGTTGGCTGCTGATTGGTCGACTCAGGTCTGAAAAGGGCATGTGAGATTGAAAGAGAGTGTTTCTCTTTATATTTAGTCAGTGAAGATCACAAAGTGTTTCTACAGTTTCATCATACTTGCTCACTTGTCTCCTCTTTAAGCTGAGTGCTAAGTTTTTTTTCTTTTCCCAGGATGTACAGTACATCCTATGCGTCGCACACTACGAGTAGATAACAAGAGAATGAAGGGATGAAGAAGAAAAACATGATTACCCTTGAATAAACCCTTTCTCTGAGCTGTAATAGCACGATTATGTGTCTTCTACCAAAAGAAGGGCAGGGTTGAGTGTTTTGCCCTTGATGAGTGTTCTAATAAAAACAGGAGATCACAAATGTGTACTCTTTGCTGCCATATTTATTTTTCCTCAATGAAATTCAAATTCCATACTTCAAGCCCCTTTTCAGTCAGAGAAATGATAGTTAATAAAACTCACTGCCCCAAGATTCATTAATGAAATCATGAATGCCACACCCCCTCCATGATGTTTATTCATAACGCACGAGGAAACCATGATTCAAGGCAGGCAAACAGTATGGACAGCGTCCCTTTTGATAAATGCCAAGGTCATAGAGAACGTCCCCATGTTTATAGAAATGAGATCATCATCATAAGAAGGTGACTTTTAAAGGTATGGTCTTATGAAAAAGGTGTGATAAAAATGAGGCGGCCTGTGTAAATGTACTTCCCATTGATTGGAGGAAATGATTGAACACAGACGATAGCTTATAAATAATTCCATCCGTTTGTTTTTGTGCTCCAGATGCCTAAATAATGCGCACCCAAACCATGACTGATTTCCAAATTCCATCAA
Organism: Diplodus sargus; assembly: GCA_903131615.1. Lineage (NCBI taxonomy): Eukaryota > Metazoa > Chordata > Actinopteri > Spariformes > Sparidae > Diplodus > Diplodus sargus. The sequence continues at coordinate 3,501,064 of CAEMYA010000074.1, read as the reverse complement.
GGCAGTTTCACCAACATAGACACACGTGATGAAATAGATAATATTTGCATCACAACTTCTATGTTTTTGACCAATCATTCCCATCTACAGCCTTTTTTGTTTTCTTTCTATCTTCCTCGTTTTAGTGTCACTACAGCCCCTGATGCAGAACAACACATCTCAGACATGATTCAGCTTACATGTGTTTATGAGACCCTCTAGAGGAGTACTTGCAACATCACATCAGAAGTAAAGAGTTGTAACTGATGTTGATACAAGGACATTTTTCATTCATGTAGAATGCTTTATAAATAGAAGAGGTGTTGATTTTATATCCTTGATATGGAACCACAAACTGCATTTTTGAGAATTTCCTTTGAGCTGATCCTTTACTAAAGTATATCAGACTGTGAAAATAAAATAGTTCAAGTCAAAATAGTTCAAGTCCTGCATCCAAACCCTTTCCAGAAATGATCAGCACCAAGTGTTATCAGAAAAATGTATACATATATATAAAAACTAAAATAACTTATCAGGCTGTAAAATAGTCCCTGTGTGTGTTTTACTACTAAAATACATCTGTTGTTTTTGATTTACAGTTACTGCTGCAGTAATGTGCATGTTGCATTTCACTGTTGTAGATGTTTAAAGTTGCGATCATTTTACTTTATACAATGTTAGGTAGTTTAATCTATAGCAGTGCATTATATGTTTGAAGAACTACGTATCTCTAAAAAGTCAACTTTTTACGAGCTCAAAAAATCAACCTGTTTTCATGTTATAAGAATCTAAGAATTCTTTTTAAATCGTTTATTTAGCTTAAGAGGTAGGTGATTTTTTTCTTAAACCCATTAAGAAAAACATTTAAAGGTGCTGTTTGTAAGAAAACATTGATTTTGGAGTCTCGGGGAAAAACCCAAATGAAACATCTCCAAATTTTGAGATCCATGTTTTTAACTGGCAAGGAACTTATAAGAAACTGTAATACTGTATGTAAATCTGATAAATAAAGCTGCCTAATGTAGTGCAGAAAAAATTACAGTTTAGCCTCTGAGATGTAGTGGAGCAGAAGTATATAGTTGAATGAATGGAAATACAGTACAACTACATTTGTACTTAAACTGGGAAAAACTTTTTGGATTGAACTTATCATTCAGAAGTAAGTACTGATCAGACTGAGGATTGGGGAAAGTTGAAAATTAGTCTATGCGTTAAGAACAGTACCTTAATAAATGTGCCTATAGTCTAGTATACAGATGTTCATGTTATTGTGTCCACCACCTCTGAGTTGCTTCGTACAAGTGAAAAAGAAGAATTAGAAACTGCAACCACACTATGTATGAATACCATGTAGTGCATTGTATTGAAGTATGTACAGATTAAGAAATGAATACCACAGACAAAGCTGCACATTAGGCATTGTTTCAGTCACCATCGCCCACAACAACCTTTCATTCTGTCACATAGCACCCAGTATTTCATCCCTGCCGTCATTTCAAGGTTGAAGCCTCATTTATTCCGTTGACGCTAACAGTCGGGTCACCACGTTGGTGAGAACTGACACCTCAGATGAGAGGACTTCCTTTCATGCCCTGGGAAGATGACAGTTTGTGAAACGACATGCTGTGACAGAATCACAGTATCTCCATCTTCATGTTTCATACCCTTTATATAGTACATTTATAATAGTCGTATTGCTCTAATGACTGATGCTCTAAATCAAGTGTTTTTACATATATTTCGTAGTTAAACACTTTTTTTAAAAGAAAAAAAAGCGCTCTGCCCTCTACTTTACTTCAAGTACAGCACACTTCAGACACATTAGGAAATAGGAAACCTTTACAGACATACGTCAACTGAAGCATGACTCAGGTCAGCTGTTAGGATGTACCCAAACATAGCCAAATCATGTACTCATAGTTAGTCAAAGTTGAACTAAAAACAGAGCTGGGATGAATCAGATAAGGTGCAAGAAACTGCAGCACAAAGTTTTGAAAGAAAGCTGCTCAACCACACGAGCAGTACAGAAGAAAGAAAACAGGCAGATCATATATGCAGAGGGAGGAACGCTTACTAAAACAGTAGCATAAAAACAGAATTACTGTAAGAGAAACAGAGTGTTGTAAATTTAGATAACAAGAAATAAAAAGGAAATGTAAGTCCAGTAAAAGAAATGTAACAAAACATATGAGTCTAATTTAGAGTTGGCTGTGGTTAAAGTTAAGCCACATTTACTGTAAGATCCTCCTCAAGTTACTTTGTTGTCCTTCATTTTATTGTGCTTATTACTGTAACTGTGATGAAATTTCCAGGACATGCTGAAGTGTTTTAATCCAAACTGTTAAGCTACCTCTATATATTATGACACAATGAAGTTTAGAGACATCAGCACAGCAGTAGCTGCTGCCTGATAATAGACATAGAAGAGGAAGCTGTAACACACCCAAAGGCACAACTTCCTGCTTGTGTGTGTGGGTTTGGTGTGTGTATGTGTGTGTATTTGTGGTTTTGAGTGTAGGAAGGCAGAGAGAGAGAGGGAGAGAGAGAGAGAGAAAGAGAGAGAAAGAGAGAGAGAGAGAGAATAGGTGGTGTGGGTAGGACATGTTTTAGACAGTATCTTCAAAAGTGACCCACTGTACGTTGCAGCTGACAGCAGCAAAGGGCAGCATAATGGAGCCACAAGAGATTCGAGAGGGATACTTGGTGAAAAAGGTAAGAATAATTAAAAAGAAAATACCATCCACCTCTTCGCAATTGCATTAAAGATTGTTTTTACAGAGCTTTACAAGTTTAACATAAAAATACTTTAACCAAATTGACAACTTTGACAACCTTATGACTGGTACTGCAACAAAAACTGGGTACTGTATTACAAGACGCACAGAACTGCAAAACACCAGATTAATAAGGGGTTTGACCGCCGATCATTTCAAACCAAGAGGACATGACTGCTGTAGTGGAGATTTACACCGTCGCATCAGCCACCCGAATGCTGACAAAAATAAACTTCTCAGAAAAAAGTCTGGACCAAACAAACACCACTGGTGAAGAGGAACATACCAAATCAAACCAACCAATCAAATAGATGTGTGTGTTGCTCGGAAGTCGCTGCTTAACTAGAAACTATACACTTCTCTAGTTCGGCTAAAAAAACAAAACCTCAAGTTCCTACTTCTGTCTAGAACCAAAAGCAAAAGGTTAAATGTGTTTTATAGCTTGTGTTTCAACATTCATTCTACAGCCAAACAATTTACAAATATATGTAGGGTGTGGCCTAAAACATTTTTTGGAAATGACATGAATATACCACAGGCGTATAAACAATGTTAATGCTCTAAATTCACTCGCAAGACATTTTCTCCACTAAAACTAAGCTTATTCTCAAGAGGGAAGTTCATGAAAACATGTTTGTTTCACACCTCAACACCACCCCCACACACATTTCTTTTTTAGATTGAGCAAAGTGTGACAGTTCCCCTCTACACTTTAACTTGGTGCTTTTGTATGGTCAGTTTGCATTTATAGTTTTCATCAGATATAATTTTGCTACCCAATATGTTCTTTTCATGCTGTCCTTTATCGTGAAACACTTTGTAAACTGTTTCAGTGTGCATGCAAGTAACCAAATCATTATTGAATGCTTCCCTCTTGTTTGATGGTGATGTCTGAAGTGTTCTTGTCTGATGGACAATCTGATGACATTATGGTTGCTTAAATCAGCCGCAGCTGTGCGTAATGGTCACGCCTTAGAGTCATAACATGGCTAAGATGTTGTCAGAGAACATCTCTCCTCCATGCACAGCAGACAGAGTGGAACAGACACAGGTATTATGCAAACAGTTGCAAATTAACCGTGCGTCTTTGTTCATTCAAAGCTTGCAGTGGGAGTGTCTGAACAAATGCAATCCAACACCTGCACACACTCAATTTCCTTGAGGAAACCTTCCAAAAGGATTAATAAAGTTGTCTAAGTCTAAGTCTTAACACTGCGCTCAAAGCAAAAATTGAAATCACAATCAACTGTAAATGTCTTGCCCAAATAGACAATTCCAAAAGATGGTAATATATTCTATATTGTCAACCATCAATTGACTAAAAAATATTAAGTACCAAGTAAATAAAGTATTGATATTAAATATTGTCCAAAAATGCATCCGTTTGCTACACTGTTGCAATTTTTAACATGTACCTTAATTTGTAGTTGATTCTGAGTTAATCCAACATACCCTGATGCACCAAATGTGTATTAATCCACACCTGAAAATATCCCTATCATGTGCACCATTTACTAAACTACAGTGCTCGGCTTTTATTTAGTAGTTAGATACGTAACTGGAAAGGCTTTCAGCAAACTAAGGCCCAAAAGCCCCATTTAATTTACTCAAACCTAATCCAATATCAGATTAAACATAATCAAATCATCTGGATTTGTATTTGGATCCAAATCAAATTGTTCTCATTCACAGATCCTAGCCATATAAATCTGCCAGATTTTTTTCATCAAGATCCTGGCATAATTTCCTGTGAGTGTGTTAACAAAAACTCAGAAAAGTCTCGCAATCTCAAAGAAAAAGACAAAGAATTCTTGAATCTCTCCCTTTATCTGAAACCCTACCAAAAGTTAATGGGGTCTATTTTGGGTTGAGACCCATCATCCATCCACTTTGGTGAATGTCTGTTCCGTAGTTATTTCTGTAATCCTGCTGACAAACCAACCAATCTAACCAGCCATCAAACTGTTACGGGCCAAAGCATAACATCCATGGCAGAGGAAATGAAAAAAGTTAAGATCAGTGTTTATACTTGAGCAGCTGCATATCTGGTTTAAGTATGCATGGATTCTGTATATTTTGGGAAGACTATGTTTCTTAAACGTGTTGTGTTATTTTATACATCATACTTTCTCAAAAGCATGGCCTGCTTCAAAATGTCACCTTAAGTTAAACAAAACAGAAAGGAGCCTGAGACACAGCAAGTTCAACAAGGCATGATAGTTTGTTAAAACCAAACCAAGTGAAATGGAACACATATAAACACAAACCCAAATTGCTTCAGAGAGGTGTTGCCAAAGTCAGCAATTAATCTTCCCCCGAAGCACAGATTCCTGTAGAAGTATGTATATTAATCTTTCACCTCTTGTCATGAGCTCAGTACGCAAAGTGAAACATAAAGCAAAATTAATTTTTATTGATAATTCCTATAAAAGTAACATTTTTATATTTTTCAGGTAACAACATCAGATGTTGTTGTTTTTTAAGTACTTTTAAGTGAGTAGTGACCTTCAAAACCCAGCTTTCCACCTGGGTTTTGAAGGTCACTTTTGAAAGTAAAAGTTGTGATTCCTGGTGGTTATATTTGAACATGAAAAAAGATGATGATGGTGAGTACCTCTGGTGATGACAAACAGATGTTAAAGGTCTAATACGTCATTCTTGAGTGGCTCATCAAGTACAGATGCATGAGATTCCACAACGCTGCTTATTGCACTTTTAAAATATGAATAAATCAATCAAAAATATCCAGTTAATGTCCAACACAACCTCTCCTCAATCAACACCTTTGCACTTTTGCTCAAAGCTGCCTGCTGTCTGATCCTCAGGGTACAGTGCTAAACTCCTGGAAGGCTGTTTGGGTGGTGTTGTCAGAGGATGCGGTCGAATTCTATAAAAAGAAAACTGACAGTTCTCCGAAAGGAATGATTCCACTAAAGGGAGCAACCCTCACCAGTCCTTGCCAAGATTATGGCAAGAGGACGGTAAGAAAGTGTTAAAATGGACATAATGGCAGATATTGGTAGCAGACTACAATCAATGTTTAAGTCAATTGTTGATTCGTTTTTTTTTTTTCCGTATCCATTTAGTTGGTTTTCAAGATTACCACGGACAAGAAGCAGGATCACTTCTTCCAGGCCTCATATGTGGAGGAGAGAGAGTTTTGGGTTAAGGACATCAAGAGAGCCATTACCTGCATACAGGGGGGAAGAAAGTTTGCCAGGAAGTCCACAAGACGCTCCATTCGCCTGCCTGAAACAGTCAACCTAAAGTATGTGCTGTGAAATCCCCTTGGTCGTGAAAACAATACTTTGAGTGGAGTGATCTGTTTTATTCTAAGAATTGGCCCTTAACTAAGGCCCACAAGCCTTATTATTATTATCCCAACACCAATTTCTTTTACAGCTCAGTACAGAGTGCACAAATGCTGATGTAGAAGCATCTAAGATCGGTGGATTGTGGGCAGATTTTACTGTTACTTAACCTGTATCTACCCAAAATAATGTAATTAGCCAAATATATGCTTTCTTGCCTTCTTGCCTATATGCTTTCTTGCCAGCACTACATTAGCATTTCTGCTATTGGTAGTAAGCTAGTTAGCTGGACTTGCTGCTACAGTGGAGCCGATTTGATCCATTTCACAACAATTTTGCTTTTGTGCTTTTGGTTTTATGAACACGAACGCTAAATGCACACCAGTTCAGTTTGTGGAGAAAAGGTGTAGCTTGATAGGAGTGTGGTGCCTAGTAACTGGTGCTAATGGCTAGGTAGGGGTTAAGTGAATGTCCATTTGCTTTTGCTTAGTGATAGGATGATAGTGATAGAGTGTCTTCATTGTGTTTTCTCAGTGAGCTGTACGTACTGATGAGGGATCAAGATGATGGAGTGAAAGAGTTAAAACTGGAGCAGGAGAAGCGAGTCTTCAACCACTGCTTCACAGGTAACGTCATCTTGCTTTCATTGATGACAGAAGTTATTATTTAAAGTCTTCTAATGGTCCTTCCCTTCTTTTGCACAGGGGTGACTGTGATAGACTGGCTGATTTCTAAGGAAAAGGCGAGAAATAGGAATGAGGCTCTCATGTTAGCAACAGGGCTCCTCAACGAGGGTTTTCTCCAGCCTGCCGGTGACCTGTCGAAAGAGGGAGCAGAGAGTGGAGACCAAACCGCCTTCTTAGATGATACACTCGCTCTTTATTACTTTGTAAGTTAAACTGAGTATTGAGAGGCTACTATTTAACAAATAATTGAATCTGGAAATAGTGTATTTCTCAGCATTTTTCAGCAAGACAAATGATCATAAGTTTATAGTCAGTATATGAAAATGTACTCATGTGTTTCTATGTGTGATGACTGTGCTTTGTGGCAGGCAGACAGCGGGTTCTTCTGTGAGGGCTACTCGAGTGATGAAGACACTCTTGTGAAGGAAGAATTCAGAGGAAACATAATCAAACAGGGCTGCTTGCTTAAACAGGTGAAACTAGAAAGTGGGCAAAAGTGTCACTTTTTTTTTTTTTTAACAAGGTGTCAACACACTGTGAATAATAACAGGAATTTCCTGGTGTGAAACCACACTTTTCAAAGAAGCTCTCACATTCACACACGTGGATAAATAATAACACGAAGCAACCCTGTTTTTGAATGTGAGAGACATTTTTTTTTTTTGGGGGGGTATTGCGGTCAGGACAGCCGTTTGCTACATGACTGAAAGAGGAACTCTATCACTCATTTTCTTGACACAATGCCATGCTAGCTGTTTCGGAATGTTCAGCAACTGAGATAGAGCATGTGTTGTGTTATTTATCACAGGGACACAGGAGAAAAAACTGGAAGGTGCGAAAGTTCATACTGAGGGACGACCCTGCTTTTATGCATTATTATGACCCTACAAAGGTAAATATATCGACTTGTACAAAAATAGAATAAGAATTTATTTTTCCTCATGTAATCTTTCTCGGTCCTAGTTCCTGCCTTCTTTTATCTCCTTTGTGTCAGGGCGATGACCCGCTGGGCTCCATCCATCTCCGTGGGTCTGTGGTTACAGCTGTGGAGTTTGTTCCTGATGGTGAGTGAGACTGTTGGCATAGGAAACACATGTCCCATGTGGCTTCCTCACTGACAAGTTGTGACCAGAAAACATAAATGTAATTGCTGTTTACCATCAGTAGTTTCTCTTCAAGCCATTGCTTTCAACCCCGTTTTTGCAAATCTTTCCTGGTTTCAGCCAAAAAATATGACGTTGACGGCAACCTCTTTGAGATCATCACCTCAGATGAGACTCACTACTTCCTTCAAGCAGCTACTGCTGAAGAAAGAAAGGAGTGGATCAAAGCAGTGCAGGCAGTGTCAAAAAGTGGGAAGTAACAGCTGGGTGCACTGAAGCAGCTGTGTTATGTATGCCAGCCAAAGTTGAATCTCTTGATTGTCAAATCCCCCGTTTGAAATCCAGATTTTTACATTTGTGTCAGCTAAGTAAAACTGAATTATTACCAAACTGTAGTGCTGTGTCAAACTAGTGTAACTGCTGAGTTTTGCTCCTCTATACACTATCAATGTTTTTGTGTGGTAACTTAGTGAAGCGAAAAAAATAACAATATCATTTAAATGTAACAGTATAACATCATCTCACTAATGTATAGTTACATTTTTGT
>CAEMYA010000074.1:3478969-3492651 GCA_903131615.1 Diplodus sargus | reverse complement strand
ATCATTGTCATATTGGGTTTATATTCTATACAAAGGCATAATTACAGCAAAAAACAGGAGAGTAAAACATGAGAGTAGGGTCTAGTACGTTAACCTGCTTACAATAACTTCACAGTAAATAATGTCAGGCCAAAGGTTTGTGAATACAAATGAAATCACTGTCTGTAACTCATACTATATGAATAAATATGAATAAAATATATGACCAATAACAATAAACGTACCACTTCTGTTACTACTAATAACACTAAATAGTTACAGTAACAGTAAAAATAGTGTAACAGTGTTTTGCTCCATCATTACCTTGACACATTTGTACCCAATGTTAAAGAAATGTAACCTCATTACCATTAACACAAGCCAATACCAATTACCCATGCATGTACCAAGTTATTAACCCAGTACTGCTCTGTTGTACTCAATATATTACCACTTATTACCTTATTAGTGCTACTGTCTATATTTGTAGACAGCTCTACTGTCTTTCTGTGTAAGATGTTATTACAGCTATTTCAAGAGAAGGCTGATTTGTTATCAAATTCAAATATGAAGGTTAAAGACAACTGTGCAAAATGATATAGCTGTTGAATCTTTTAACTTCCGAAAAGTCAGAAACTTGAACAATGTTTGAATATAAGTCAAAGTCAGTAAAAAAATAAATAAAGGGCAACTTCTGGGAAAGAGGCGCTCTGTTTTTGGCTTATTGTTCTGCCCAGTGTGGTTTTTATCATTTCCTCTTGTTAACATGTGGTTCAAAACTTCGAGATAGGTTGACCTATCATGCAAGAACACATATGCTACAAGTGTGAAGCAAGTCAGAATCATTTTACACCTTCACACTTGACTGTCACTTTGTGGCATACAAGCCTGCTGCATCTCTTAGACAGCTTATCAGCGACAGAAATGACTGGCTTGGGCTTGGGCCAGTCATTTCTGTGACAACACTGTGACTACATTAAAAAAAAAAAAAAGTTTAGTAGCTTTTGAAACTGATGACAACTGGAGTGAGGATGGTTGATTAAAAAAAAATGGGAGGGGAAATTTAATTTATGTCAACTTTCCATAGTTGTACATGTCTTTTCCCTTTATCATATCAGCATGAGCTGCTTAAGTTTTTGTCCTGTTTTAAATAGGAATTATTAATACAAATGTTTGGGTGCATTCACACAGTATCTCTATATAAATTGGTTTAGATCATTTGACTAAACTGTTGGTTTGTTTACAACCTCTCTGACTGTCAGACTACTCAGTTACTCTCTCTCCACAGTTACTTAGATGAGTACAGTATTGTCATAACTGGAGGAAAGATGATATTTTGCTGATGCTGCTGTTAATGTCTGCCATTTTATCAATTTCAAGCTTATTTTCTCCAACAAGAAATCATTTTGGCGACACCTTTATCTGTGGTTATAACTATATGCACAAGTCACCTGTTGGTTTCATAGGGCTATTTTATTTTCCCTCTGCCCACCCTTTAACAGGTGCAGTTATGTTGTTTATGTGTCATATTGCGTATGCACTAGGGCACAGTTTTGTTGTCAGCTTTTAATATTCAGTGTTATATTTTATATTTGAATAATGTAAGAAAAGTTTTAGAAATGATCACATTCAAAAAGCATACATCACGATGGCTCCCTGCATGTGTTTGTTTTAACACAGGAGGGCACTATTTATCAACCTTAGAGTGTTCCATATAGAGTCATAGCACAGTGGGATCAGTGTTGTTTACTTAAACGTTGTGAAAGGGTGAAATGTCAACCCCCAATCGCCCACATACTGCCTCAGAGCCTGGTGTACCAATGTTTAATTAATACTAGATGTCAGTCATGCTTGGAATGGAGGACGGAATGTGAGGATTCAGTAAAGCAGAATAGAGCAGGATTAACATGTTAAGATAACTCAGCATACCACTATCCACTTAATGGTAACTGCAGTATATTTAAACGTGCCCACGCACAACCTGATGTGGTCAATCTAAGGCTAAATCTACAAGCACACACTGCTCTGTGAAAGCTGTGTCCGTGCACACTGTTGCACTATGGAAGCTTTGAACAGTAAATTGACCTGTAGCGTGTTGCAACACTTCCTTGAGGTAAATTCAGGGTCCAGTATCCAGTGAAGAACACTGAATGGATCTGAGAAAAAAAATGAACAAATAGATACATACAGGGATCCCAGCACACTGGGGAGACAAACAATTCATTCAGTAGAGACATCAACCCTGAATGGTTATCATTTTTCCTTTAAAGCAAGCAGCAGTGAGAGATTAAAGCCCAAGCCACAGCAGCACTTCAATAGCTCTTCTTGGAAGAGGAAAAAGCATCCCACAAATCCCACACAGCCAGCTCAGATAAACAAGAAAGAACAGAAAGAAGCAAGAAGCAAAAAATTGAGCCTCTATTCTATTGTTTCGGCACCAAAGTGTAACAATTGATATAATCATAAAGAGAAAAGTAGTAATTCCTGAATAGAAATATAAACGCAACACTTTTGTTCTTGCAACAATCATGCTGTGTAATCAGCATCTTGATATGCCACACCGACTGACACAATCAAGCAAAATTAGCCGTTTGTGTGTATTAAAAAAAAGTTAAGTTGTTAAGTAGTTTAAAGCCTTTTGTTGCTTCAGACGAAGCTGCATATCATCCGATAAATTGCCTCCAGTGATGTAACACAGTTGTTAAGTTGCATTCTGGGTAGTGTAGGCACCAGGATTTAAAAAAGGGGAAATAGAATGTGTAGGAAAAAGGAGATGTTTCTGGTTCTGCTATATCGGTTTAATCACTCGTTTTTGGAGTGCAATGCTAATATTGGACAAATTTTCAAAACCTGGTGCTGACATAACACATAATTAAGTGACTTCATTGGAGGTGATTTGTCAGATTACATGCAGTTTTTTTTTACGGAGCCACAAAGGACTTTAACGTGTAAAACTGGTGAAGTTACCCTAAAACTAAATGAATGGGAGAAGTAAATCAGAAATAGGAAAACACCAATCTTTTTTTTTTTTTTCTTTTTACCAATCTTGTCCACATTAATGTGGCTAAATTTCTCTGTCTGTTGGCACTCCAAACATTACCCTAGTGATGTACCCCCAAGGTCAGAGGTGAAGAAAATGAAATATAATGTGAGAAGCGAAAACTGTGCTATCAAAATAAAAAAGTTGATTTGTCTCAATGCAACATTGACTCATCCAGACTCTTACTTTAAAGGCAGTATTAAAATTACCTTGCAAGGTTTTGATTCACAAATTCACGTAAGCATATCTTGCAAATCAATCTTGACAGCCATGCGTTTGTGGGACACATGCATAGGCAATGAATTTAACAGTGTATTTTCAGGAACCAAGTTTATTTAATTGAAGGCAGAGCAAAAATTGCCCTTAAGGCTTTTCCGCTCTTTTTGACTGACTTTAGTAAGAATTTACTAACAGGCTCTGGCGGTGGTAGCGCTCTCCTACTGTTGATCTGATTGCTTGAACTTAGACAGTTTCATGTGCCTGCCCTTTTTCAAACAGTTTCTAGCGGCGCCTTCCAAATAGTCCCGTAACAAACAATCTAAGCATTTACTGTTTAACTGACATGGTGAAAGAATAGAGTTTTACCTGCTGAGTAACCAGTCATGTTTTTCCCCACAGTCTGCCCATTAAACCACAAGGAAGAGATTGCTACTGTGCTCTCCAACTGTCGCTAAGAGCAGAAAGCAAGAATGTAGACGACTTCATCACTGTTCAGTGTCAAAAGGATAATGCAATGAAAGGCCTTATTTCAATGGAGCATTGTTTAGAATATAAAGAGCTTTTTCAAGTATATATGTATTGAGAGGGAGACGACGTCAGTGGTGAGTTCATTCAACCTAATAACGTAGTGAAGTACTGTCACTTACATAATGTAACGGAAGCTACTTAGATATGCTTACAACAGGAAGTTACAGACATCTGCAGTGATTCAGCACAGAAAAAATGTACGAGGTGTCTTGCCTAACAATAAACAAGCACTTCTCTCTGCCAAAGCCTCACCAAACTGCTACCATACAACAGAGGTCTGCAATGTTGCTTTGGGAACAGTGATACATGGTGTTTTGGGAGATGCTGACAATCAACCTCTACAGTCTTTTAGTTATGAGGATGTGTTGATCATTCCATGCTGATGTTACATGGGTCATTTTTTGCTGAAGTCTTTGTGGCAACAAAACCAGATATGCAAAACCATTTTTTTTCCACTCAATCGAATTTGCTTTTTTTGCCTAAACCCAATCAGACTATAAACAGTTAGTTGTCACAACATAAATTGAAAAAGAAGCCTAAAGCCATAAACATAAATAAATGTGCTGTTCAATCATATATCTTTGGTTTGCAGAAATGTAATCTGCGTTTTTTCTTTGATCATAAAAATAAATTGAACACTTAATTTATGCTTAATACATGCTCATATTTTTTTCACAGGATTTGTCTTCCTTCATTGGATAGCATGATCACACACTGTAATGTGCTATATGAAGAATACATGATGTACAGTGAAATGCAGACTGAGACACAACCTTGTCTCTTCTGCCTTACATCAAAGCTTCGATATGATTTACAAACAACATTTTTTCTGTTGTATAATCGGCATAGATGGAAGCACTGAAGACGAACAATTCCGAAGACGTTGCTTGTTATGATCTTATGTTTGATTATGTATTACGGTATATTATTCATTAGAATTTTGTATTTTAAATAATGTGTGAACTATTCCCCATTTCTGTTTTCTATGATTACACACATGCACACACATGCACAAATATCTACTGAATGCTTTTTAATAATGAACAACTTAATTCACACCACATTTCATCCAAATCAATATTATTCAGTAATTAGGCATCCCACCGTAGAAATATCTGTCTGCAACAGCAGTAACTAGTAATTATAACTATAATAAATGCTCAGATGAAAATAATGATAATTAATTCAAAGGCTGACACCCCTCCTAGACGTAACATGAATTAATCCCTTCCCTTCCCTAAAGACTAGATATTACAGGTTCCTCACCCTCTCTGGATGATTGACACTGAGTTGATATTGTTCACTCAGCTCCACCTTTTCCAATATAAATGTTTTAATGTATGTATGTTCATGCCTCCTTATAAATAATGTTCATCTGGTGTCAGTGTCATGAATCTGACAAATATCAGTCTCACACAGAAAATTGAACATAGAAACTCTTGGGATATCATTAAATTATTATGTAAAATGAGGTTTGTTCACCAGGAGAAGCCTTATCAGCATCAGGATATCTTGTGGCTGGTATTGTGGGATTATGTGGCCAGGGTCATATGATATTCATCCAGTCTTTTAATAACCAGAGTCAGAGCTGTCCATTGGGCATTTGGGTTCAGGAAGGCACCTTCTTACATATTCTGTTTAAGATTTCCATGGATAGACACTCAGCAACAGTGCAGGAGTGCTGAGATCCCCATGGTTACATTTCTTCTTTTTGCCCATGATCTACTTCTACTACTGTTGGATTCATCAGAAAATTAGACTCAAAAAGTATTATGACTTATTATGGTATTCACGTGCCAAGTGCAAAAGGGTAAGAATGAGCGTCAGTATCAAAGAGCTGAACTATCTTTGGATCTTGCTCATTTAAAGGGTTAAGTGGTAAGAGAGCAATTCAGTATGTGTGATACTGTACAACAGGCCTATTCAATTTTATTTGTAGAAGGGCCAGATTTGGAAAAAGTGCCAAGGGGCTTTTACATTACCTACATCTTCTCTTTAAAATACGCTATTTATATTTTTAAAACAATGGACATTATTACTTTTCTTTTCAAGGTTAGTCATGATCAAAAGTGTACATAGACTTGTAAAGATCATATATATCATGGCAGTCTTGAGTTCCAGTGATTTCTACAGCTGTCCTTTTTTTGATGGAATGAGTGGAACAAAAACAATATTCATAAGCTTGGTTCAATGAGGAATTCATTAAAGGGTCTTCTGAAATGTTGTGTATGTTCCCTCTGTTTAAACAGTCTGGATTAAAACTTTTTCGCAAAAGACTAAATAGTGAAAGGGACTAATTACCCTACTAATATGAATGACTTAAAAATGATATAAGGGCTGGAAGGGCAGCATCCAGTTGAATAGGTCTGATGTACAACATAAGCAGGGATACATTTCTTGTATCAAACTGTCATATTAAGCCGAGTTCTTAGAGTTATGACGAGAAATTTTCCTTCAAATAAAAACTAGATCTTGGTAAAGAAAAAAGTTATACAAAGATGATCTTAGCCCTGCTCCTGAGGTAAAATTCTGTTAGGAGTAGGGAGGACTTTTAACAGCCTAAAGACTCTCTTAAGCAGAGGAGACAATGGTGGAATGACTAAGCGAGTGCAGAAAAATATTATTCAAACTCTGAAAGACAGTGTGGTCATGAAATGCTAATATTTAAATAGCACAGGGGCGTTTGTGGACATACTCATGAGAGATGCACTTGAATCTCCAACAAAACTCAATAATGCTTTGATCATTGAGAGTGATTTTTTCTTTCTATTTCTTATCAGCCAAGAACAGCTTTTTAATGTCCCATTTGCAAGAAAACTTGAAGTTTAAGTTTCTCTCCCAACTCATCAAACAATATGCTTTGGGATTGTAGGACTGGTCAGACACCATGATAAATGTCATTTTTTGACAGGTTCAGAGTGAGACACAAAAAATCAATATTTCTTACAATTAGGACCTTAAAAAGATTATGTTTCTGTTCCTTCCTTGCACAGAGTTGCTCTTAAAATGTTCTGAATCACTCACCAGCTAGAGCTCCTTGTTAGAAGTAGATTGTTAGGAGTGGCTGTGAATGCACCACCCCCTGGTGAGGAGTGAGCCGACCCTGACGGTGATTTACCAATCAATCCCCATCTAAAGTCATGGGCTTCAAATAACAAAGTAAGAATGGGATGTCAGGGTATGTGAAATAAGTTTCCTTCACTGGGTGTCTGGGATCACACATAGGACATGAAAATGCCTCATGATTGCTGAGGACGAGTTGGAGGTCATGGCTGGAAAGGCTATTCAGACTGTTTCAAGTGTTAAAACTCTTGGCTAAGGTGTATTTTACAGTTTTGTGAAAGGGTTAGGATGGACTATATGGACTATATTTTGACAACGCTTTTAGTCTACCCATTATTCAAACACTAGTCTGTTGGTGGAATTACAATAAGACAAAAATATAGTGACCAAACCAATTATTTTTGCAATCATGCCAAACAGTCAAGGGGTACTTCCATTATGCTACCATCAACACTGTCTGTTCTGTATTTTAGATGCATCAACAAGTTAAGGATTTTGCTGAGATTTTGAGACATGAAAGTCAACAAAACAGCAAGAATTGTCTGGTTACTTAAAAAATTACAGAATTCAACTTAAACTATGTGTTGTGCTTTTGTCCAAAGACCAAGAGTAATGCTAATTAAATCAGAGGCTATAATATACTCTAAGTAGAAGCTGTATTAAAAGTTATATTGATGGCTGTTGAGGAGTTACTAGAGTTGAAGACAGAAGCATGTACTCTTTACTTCTTCTTTCTCCAAACATATTTATATGATAAAACCTTTACCAGTCCACCTCAGCCAAAATTGATTCATTCACAAATACATCACGGGTCTTCCCACTGTTGTTTCTGATGGCACTCTAAGAAAAATAGCCTTTTTGAATAAAGTGCACATGTGGTACCAATCGTTGGAGAAGCCTTTTAAATCAATTTTACCTGAGAGACGCCATCTCAAAAAATAATATGTTTGTCTGTGCCTACAAAAAGGACAAAAAATGACTCAGTGTTTTATGCTCTGCCAGTCCTATATGGTTAGGATTAGGTATTTTTAATACTTAAGATGAGGGAGAGATGGCATTTAAGGTACTTCACTTCTTCATTTGAGAGAAGATGGTCATTATTGTAGGAGTTCACAAAGAATGAAATAAAGCTTAGTTATTTTAGATTTGGAACAAAAGAACAGTCATTTTTCTGGGTAGTGCAGTCTGTACTTTGAGCTGTCATGTTTCATTGCACTACAAAGAAGAAGCAGGACAAGAGGTCAGATGATGCTGGAAATATTTCATACAATTTGTCATTTCAAAAGTCATACTGGGGGTCTTCTGACAGGATGAAATCACCCCACTTCACTTCAGTTGTCATAAAATCCTTTATTCTGAATATAGACTAATAACTCAAATTTCAAACATAGATTATAGCAGAGGCCACTACTGAAGGAAATGTCAGTAGTTTATAGGTACAAGGTACAGCATAGGACTTAATAAGTCATAGTCTTTCTGTATAAACTTTATAGGAAGATATTGATAGAGCTAAGTCTATTGACACTTTGAATTTACATTATATATCTCAGCAATATGGCTTTTGTACCAACATCAACATTCAAAGACAGTGTGTGTATGTTTCTGATTAGTAGCGGTGAAATAATACTTACTCAAAAATGCATTATTTTGTAAGTGTTGATAGGATTATTTAATTTCAGTTATTCTAATATCAAAACCATTAATGGCAGCACCCAAGTGTGCCTTCTTAACTGAGTACAGACAGCACTGTGCAGTAGCAAGAAACACAGGTATTGAGTTTTCTGCTTATTTTTCTTCCCTTTTCTTTTCTTTTTTCTTTTTCACGTGCTTATCCTCGAGGTAAAAACAAAGGCTGTTTCCAAAGCCAGCAAACCAGAACACTTAATTTTCAATTATTCTGAAGGACACTGGGGAAGCTTATTGGATTCGTACCTCAATTGTCCAGGTAACAATAAATGACCAGTGCAACACAGTGTCAAGTAACAAGAAAAATGAGTTATGCAGGGGAGATTACATAGTTTATAATAGTACGAATACCTGTTGTTTGTGCTTGAATTAATAATGACTATATGTTTGTCATGTTTCTTATTAGGTGTTTTATTTTTCAGTGCTAAAGGCATGATAAGTAGATTACCAATGGCTCTGAACGATGTCTGCTTCCCTAACGTTTAGAGGAAAAAAAGTACTCTGCAGTAGGTTTGATAACTGTCCTTACTTTCAAATCCATCCATCAGTGCCTTTGTTATGTTTGACAATGAGACTTCTGGCCCACGATGATAGTAACTGAAAGTTGGGATTGACAAAGGTCTCAAGGTCTGATGAGATTGTTATTGATGGAAAGTCCTCAAGAGAATGTTTACTTTTGTTTTGCTCTCTGATATTCTGGAGTGGTTGAAAATCTGGGCTGGCAGGCTGTCTTCACCAGCCCCATCATGAAAGGGTTGAGCCTCACTAACTACTAATGACACAGTGGGATGATTGATGTCCTGTTGGATTATATGCCTGGTGGCGATGAAGTCAAAAAGGGTATTGCTTTAATTATGTATTGTAACATTTTCCTGACCAAATCTTGCTATCAAGAATGCATGTTACATTTTCACATTCACATCGAAGGTGGTAATGGTTGTTAAATAACCAATGCGTAGAATTTAGTGGCATCTAGTGGTGAGGTTACTGATTGCAATCAAAGAGATATCGCTCAGGTAAGACAGATAATGGTTATTAACTTCAAAGTATGCAGAATTTGTCGAGCAGGTCTTACTGTTGCTGTGCCCTTTAGGCTAAGCTTTGTGAGACTGAAAGATTGATTTAAAGACAAGAAAACAGATAAAGTACTTAATTAATCAGAGTGTCCTCCTCCAAAATTGGCCACAAAAGTACAAGCAGCTTTTTCACAGTGACTGTTTTGTACCGACCTCCAGTGGCTGTAATAAATATGCATGTAGCAAAGGAGGAAGTCAGAGCTGACATAGTGTGAAAACCAACAAACCCACTTAGGGAGGAGGTTTGGGTGGATGGATGGATGGATGGATGGATGGATGGATGGATGGATGGATGGATGGATGGATGAAACAAAGGATTTTCACCCGGGATAGCATTGTTCATGTACAATGTGAGACTAAGGGCTAGGGGTCTGTGACAGCAGAGCTGATCATGGGGGTTGATGATGCAAGGATGTGAGGCATATATATATTTTTCCAATGCACCATACACAGTAGTTTTGGTGCCTAAACTTAACCAAGTAGCTGACACTAAGTCCTGACCAAACTACAACTGTTCCACAACCTTAAATACGTTGATTATAATGACCTTGATACAACCAAACTGCTAAAAACACATTGAGACACTTCCAACGCTGTGAAACAAAGGCCAGTGAGATCACTGGCAGTTCCTCATTTAAGCTGTTAAAGGAACAGTATTGATCAAACTGTTCTCCACTCAGTGTAAGCCTGAAATCAGAATCATTATTCATGACCAGCCAATGATTTGCTGTCACAGGGCGTCTCTTTCTTGCAAAGCTGTGGGCCATGTGAGGCTGGGGAAGTGCACAAACATTGCATTAAACTGTGATCTAGGAGAGATGGCCTTAACAGCCTAGCATTGACATCTAATAGTCATTAGTTCCCCGAACATGCTAGCTCCTGGCAAGACCTACCCACCATTATTGCCTCTTGAAATGGATGGGTGTAGTAAGTTGGACAAAATCTACCACCACTGAGAGTGTTGTCTATACTTTCAATTGTTCAGGTAAATATGGGTATTTAGATGTGTTTCACTGAGTTTTGATATTGTAAACATTTTAAAATCAGATTTTTATTCATCTATGTTTTTTTATGGAGTGACATACTACATCTAAAAAATAGAACAAAAATGTAGCATGCCAATATGTGACAATGCTTTCCCCCTTTTGATCCATAAACCGGGAAAAGACTTTGGGACAACACTTACTGTTAAACGTATTGCTTGACATTTAAAAAAAAAAAAAGGTTATTTACTTCACTGTCGAAGGTTAGAAGAGAAGGTTTATTGCAGTCACACATCTCTCTGCTAGAAAGAGTCATGAGACAGTTATTCAACATGAAACAATCTTCACAAAACATTCTATTCAATAAGGCAATAGTACAACACTTCAGTACTTAGGAGTACTTAGAAATGGCGGTCATGGAATATCTTACACCTGTTTTATACAGGTATGAGCAATCCATACTGAGTTTGCTTATTTACCTAATTTTTTGCAGGTCATTCAGAACGTTGTGAACGTAACAGTGTCCCCCAGGTCCATCAACCATTACAATATGGAAAAACAATGCAAATACAGAAACTAAATAAATGACAATGTTAACATTGTTAAAACATTTCTCTTCTTCAACTTAGAAATGTTACTTCTTTAATTAAACCATTAGCTTTCAGGTCCTCTGTTGATGTAACTAGTTTAAGGCCCTTTCAGACATAAAGGGACAATGGCACTATTGTCCTATTATACCCATTATTTCCAATGGCTTGCACTGAGCTTGCATGGTGTTCTGTCTGAAAAGCCAATTATTTTCTATTTAGAATGAACACTTTTCCTTTAATTCAGGACAAACCTTAACAGTGCAGCATTTGGAGGTTATCAGTCTACTAAAGCTTCACTGAAATTGCTGTAGTCACTGAGGGTCTTTCTTCCACGGCAAAACAAACAGGTACACCGAGGTCTTGTCTGCTGGATGCAGATGCATTAGAGTCTTCTTGATCATACAGCACCATTCTGGAAAACTGCCCTCTCTCCTTCAGCAGGTATTGTCTGTTTCACAGAAAGGTAGTGCCTAGCTGTTTGAACCAAATGACTGTGGCAGAACAGCTATGTTTCACAACAGCCTGCTGACTGTCTACCTACTTTAAGCAGGTTTCCCGCTCCACCTTTAAAGTAGATGTTTTATTCCAACTGTCCTATCTGCACTTTCCTGTACAGCTGAGACTTTGCAGGTGGTTTTGTTGTCAGTAGCTGACCCATTAACAGCTGGCAGTGGACGGTTTAACTCCATCCAAAACTGCATTTCTGTACTCAAGAAGAGCAAGGTATGGGTCCCTGTTTATATCTGGATTGCTTTTTTGCACTGACAGTTGGATTGTGGGAATTCTAGGCTTGATGTTGAATGTTTAAATCCCTGCTCTTTTGGGAACCGCCTGAACTTTTCACTCGCACACTGAGATCCATTATCCAACATGACAATCTTAAATCCCACATCTCACAATCATTTTTAGAGCTGCGACGCCATGATTGCTCATTGTCTGAGGCAGTTTGACAATTCCAGGGTACTTATGAGTAGTAATGTACACACAGTAAAGATTCACTTTGATCAAAATGGACAAGATCCCCACCCAGTTTTGCCCATGATCTGTTCAGAATGCCATGGCACAGAAGTGGTTCTTTCACATTGCTCTTTTTACAGATGCCATACTTCAACACTATGTCCTCAATTTGTCTGGACATGCTGGGCCGAAACCGCACATCTCTTGCCAGCTTTTTGCATTTCATCTCAAGTTCGGCTTCATCGGTTGTCTGAGGCATTTGTGCTCTCAGTCTTAAGGGGACAGCTAGTCTGGAGCTCTTTAAAACAAGTCCTTCTGGGACAACTGTTCCTCTCTGAACATCCAGTATTGCTTTAGTTGAGCCAGGACATGGCCTACCTGCACTTATGCCAGCTTAGAGATTGGTAGGTGAACTGATGAAGAGTGACTTCTAATTCCTCCTCTCGTAGTCTTTCAGTCTGTTCTTGGAGATACACTCTGTTGACTGCATATGCAATGTGCAAGTGTTTTCCTTGTTTGAAGGCTACATGCAAGTCAGATGTGTACAATTTCAGCAGCATCCTCAGCAATCTTGGAGACGCTTTGTATAGTCCTTTACTGAACACTTCACAGTACTGATTAGGTTAATGCATAGGCTCCACCTCTACTCTTTTCTTTGTGTCAGTAAGAGACCTTGAGCCAAATGGCAAGGGTTATAATTATTGCATAATTAGAGCTCCCAGTCCTTCAGCACTTACATCCACTGACAGCGTGATGACTTAAAAGCCTGTTTCTCCTGTACTTCCGAGTGCCCCATTCTGCCATTCCAGTATGTATTTCTGAGTGTCGCACTTCCATCAGACTGGTTTGGGAGCAACCTTGAAAGGTACTGCACTATGCCTTAAAGCCTCCCCACTAGAGATTTGTCAGGTGGTTGTAGCATGTCCATTATTGCCTTGACATTTTCTTGGTCTTACTTCAGGCCTTCTGCACTTTAAATGTCTCCAATATATTGTATCTCTGTCATTCCAGTATTGCGCTTGTCCATGTTTAGCTGAAGATTTGATAAAAACAGGACAGCATGAGCCAGATAATGCCACAGTTGTTTTGCTAATTTTACAGTGTGTCCAGAACCTTACCTTTAATGTTACCCATCCTTATACAGTACATTTATTATTGTTTGTGTATCACCAGATACATTCCACATGCTCATTCTATATGATCTGTTCAAAGAGGAACAAAGTCCTGGACAGTGTTATTTGAGAGGTTGAGGACAGTCAGTTATTCATCATAGCTGCGCACCTTTCAACTAAGGACAGAGATACCGAGCTGCAGCAGATCATTGTTAGCACGGTCTGCATGTCTGTGTCCCAAACAACTGTATTTCATCATGCCATGGAAAAGCTGGATTATGTTGCAGCAGTTGTTTCAAACATCTGTACACAGATATTTTTAATATAAGCTTTGACAGGATTTTTTGAGTTAGGGCCACCACTGGGCTGATTCAAAGCTGACTGCAGCTGTCAGCCTGATGAATGAGCAAGGTATAGGTTTCTAAATCTTATAAGTTATTTTTTTTTCT